>CAJUYH010000804.1:0-57247 GCA_910591685.1 Galerucella tenella
TAAGGGTACTACAATATACTTATTTACGAGACGAGACCGAATATAATTATCTATTATTTATTGTAACGCTGTTAGCACATGCTATAATCAATAAATTATTACTATTATTCAACCATTACTACGTGCAATATTTCCGTAATTTATTCTTTGAACACACCGGGTTTTTCCGCAAATCGTCTCAACATAGTATAATGAATTACGAGAGTTAGTTTACTTTCCAGTACTGAGACCTTTGGGCATCGTGAAGTATTAAATTACCTTCTGATTGTGTTACTCGTTCTTTATTGTGAGCATTCTGGAGATCTTATATGGTAGTGAAAGCGGGATATTCATTGAATAATAAATAAATGATTTCATCTCTCGCTATACTTTATTCTTCAAGATGGCTGATTCGGGTAACAGGTTCATGTTTCATGAAAAATTACTTTCAGTATTCATTCCAACATACAGGAAATCAGTGAATTCAATTACTCTGCTTCTTACACCCATAATAATATGATCATTTGTGATATAAATTACTGTTGTCTTCTTCATTGAATTAACAAGAGGGACTTAATACAA
The DNA here is from genome assembly GCA_910591685.1 of Galerucella tenella. Taxonomy (NCBI): domain Eukaryota; kingdom Metazoa; phylum Arthropoda; class Insecta; order Coleoptera; family Chrysomelidae; genus Galerucella; species Galerucella tenella. The sequence goes on from CAJUYH010000804.1 coordinate 562, forward strand.
TAAAACTATCTTCTGTAAGTTCCTGGTGGCATTATTTATTATTTTTTCTCTCATTTTTTGGGAATCAAACCACAATAATGTTTTTTATTTTTTTATTTCGACGTTTCACTAGCATCAAGACAGGAGCAGTATTTGCAGTTCTGCTATTGAGAGTTTATCCCGTGGAGAATTTTTTTAAACCCTATCATACCTATCATACCCATAAATAACAGCTACATCCCCAATTAATTTTTTTCTGTTATCACTTACATCTTTAGCTATTAAGCGGAAAACAAGTTCGATTATGAACCAATGTAATGAATGTATCGTCGATGGATACTCTGAATAGGTGGTGTTGCTGGTCACTCGGTGGGTCATCTCACAGGGATAAAACAACTACCTGTAGCACTGGGACACGTTCTGTTTATTACTTTAATTCACTTTTATACATTAAACTACTTATTACTAACACTAATATTAATAGTAATGGTACTCATAATTAAAATGAGAATCGATAATTAGAATGCCCCTTAAAACACTATGGTTAGCATACTTATACGACGAGTCAAGTTCATCATAAGTGAATATAAATAATACTATTTATGTTTATTTCACGCTCTAAACTTTACTTCGAACTAATTCTTATCCTAATTCTTATTTATATAACGAATTATGATTTATTGGAATTAGCATGAAGGGAATTTATGTCTTTTAATTAAATATTATTGAAACTTATTGTTTTGACCAAAAGGCATCACACCAACAGCTTCTTCCACTCGTGTGAAAACTTTACGACTCCACAAAAGCGTCCGGTCCAATGAATGGCATTGATGAGCCGTTTGATCCGCTAATTCGTTGCCCTGGTACTTATAATAACTATCCTTTGTTTAAGCCCTATAATTCCTACGCCTGCTTCTGTCTTGGAACCATCTGTATACCAGGTTGCCTTAGCCTGTATGGGTACTCCTTTCTTCCAACCTTGCCCACACAGAATAATTATTATTTGGAATTTATTATTTAAGCTATATCTGGTGGCCGTTGCATTAATATGGGTTGCCCCATTAGTACATTTGCTTTTAGGGATTCGATAAGCTTCCGATGGTCAGCACCGTGCGCTTGGCTTATGTATTGTTGACTTCACAGTAGTCTGTGTGTTGCAAATCTAGCTCCGCCTCGAGTCGTGTTTTTCCGAGCTTGCATTTCTCTGGATAATATGTTCCGCCGTCTCATCTACATCATCGCTGAAACAGCATGTTCCACTATCCATTTACAGAGATGGCATCTGAGTGAACAGTATCCAGTGACAATTCCTGTTATTACTTTGCCCTGGCAGTGATAACAAAGTGACTTTGTGACTTTGTTGTATCTATCCAGCTGCTTTAGGGATAGTTCGCAGTTGCAGACTGTATTAGACTCATGGAATTTTCAAGCAGCCTGACTAGTTAATATTGGAAATAAGACTCCTTGGCAAACGTGATATTAGGCAATCCAGAACCTGTCAAATAAAATTCAATATGGCGACACAGGGCAAACAAATGTGATTTAATACATTGTAGACTGTGGATTTTGGTATACATAAGTGTTTATTTTGGAGAAAGGTGCTTTTATTTTGCTTTGGTGTCTCTATACTAATAATATACGATAAAAAGTTCAGTTTTATAAAACTTTTAGGCTGGGTATATCAATTTAGAACCAACTTTTGGTTGTGTACCTATATAAGAACATTATTTTTTTGTTAGTGGTTTTTAGACTATCAAGAATCATTATTTAATATTTACTGACTAAAACATATGAAATATTATAAGTGAAATTTTTATGAAATTGCTGGCATCAAAATTTCACTTGCTTGAATCTATCACGTGCAGTATTTAACTTTTATGCTTACGGATGTCAGGAGTGAAACACCTACTTCAAAATGCCAACAACTTGTATTGTAGTCGGTTGTGGGAGCCATTCAAACCGCGACCAAGTAAGCTTTTTAAGGTTCCAGCTGTTTGGAAGAACACCTTTTTGGTGCACAAGAATGAATTAAGTAAGAAGCGTAGAAGAATCTGGTTAGCAGCAATCAATAGAGATGATTTAACAGAATCAAAAATCAAATATCAGGCTGTATGTAGCAGGCATTTTGTTCAGTTTTGTTCAATAACAATTTTTCTAAAAACTGGGAAAAGTGATATATTCGAAATAAAAAATACTAATCAAATGAACAATATACTAAACACTAATAAAATATTCTAAATTGAAGCAAAATATACTAATAAATTGGACTAAAATGTCTTGAGCACTGTTTATGACTGAATAGACAATACAAAACTAACCTATCTGTCTGAATTGTTTTCCCTGCACGGCCATATTAGGTCACGTGATCTGGATTGCCTAATTGGCTGCTTTGCCTCTGCCTCCCAACAGAAGTAGCAAGTACGTACCGGCCGTGAATAAAGAAAAATAGCATGCAATACACTGGCAGAAAGCTTAAGAGCTCTGAACTGCGCGCCATGATGGCGCACAGTGCAGGAAACTCAAACTTTCCGCCCTTGTACTGTAATATACTATTTTTCACCACCAGCTGTGAAGTTGACAATAATTATTGGTTGTTCTAGCCAACTAAGAAGTTAAAATTCCCTATTAGTGGTTAATAATTTTCAATTATCAAGTCAATAATGGAGCAATTCGAATGTTTTGAGAATTCAGGGATGGTAGTTCAACAAAAACGTGTGCAACATATTTTTTTTTTATTGGTGAACCATTTTACCTATTTAAAGCACGCCTCAGCGTGTTTAAATCGAACTTTTTAGCACGCGCGTGTTTTAAAGTTACCGTGGCAACATCAACAACTCGAGAAACGAAGTCTAAATCATGTCTAAATGTCAATTTCTTTATTATTGATCTGACAGGAGTAGTTTGTAACGTCAAAACTTTTATTCGAACGATATTTAACAATGTCAAATTTATAAATTAAAATGGAAAGTGCCGTTGGTATTGTTTGAAATATTAATATTTCCATTTTTCAAATCTTAGGAAATGGTATTTAAATTAATACTATTGACATTCACAGAACTCAATAAGGTTGAACTTCCATCAAAATACAAATTATTTTATGTTTTTCTCATTTCCATGACAACGCAAGGTGTACATCATATACATCACGAATTCAACCATTTGACATTTAGTTGACGTTTCCATCTATGATTTCCATTTCTTGTTGTTGTAGTAGTTATAGACCGGTATTTATAATTTCAAAGTGCACCAATAAAAAAAAATATCGTAAAGTATTCGTGGATAACTGGTCTTTAAAACACCTGCTCTATTTCGGAGATTGGAGATTGTCTTTAACAGTATTTGCTGCTTGAAATTACCTATCAAGATCTGGACAGCAAAGTAGCCAAAAAATACGTGACTATGAACAGACAGAACCTTCGGACAGCCTCGAGTATTCTGACCGGTCACTGCCGCCTACGAAAACACCTCTACAGACTGGGTCTGCCTGACACTTCACTCTGTAGGGGATGTGAACAGGAATATGAGAATGTCGAACACATTCTTTGTGAATGTTCGACACTCTCTCAATTTAGGTTTCCCGTATTCGGCGAGTACAGGCTAACACAAGCCAGCATAAGGGAGCTTACTTCCGGCGAAGTTATCGCAAGTAGGCTGGATGACGAGCCAGAAGGAAGTCTGAACCTCGGAAGGATGCACAATGGGCCAATTGTGGCCTAAGTGCTGTGGGGGTCACCCACCCTTCAAATTCTTACGGATACAGATACCTATCAAGATAAAATTATTCGTATAAAAATGCCATTAATTTAAAATTCAGGCTGAATCAAAAATGACTGATGATATAACGAGTACGTTCATAATATATAGAAAACTGACAGTGGGCTTGTCAGTCAGACGACGGTTTCTCGTGGTGCGTTTGTGAATTATTTTTAATTTTTGTCTTAAATTTGACTAGTAGTGTAAAAAAATTTTTATACACCATGATGTTGGAGACATTTATAAACCTCGCACCTTATTCCCCTCGGAGCAAATCCCCTCGCGAAATATTCTTGGTGCTTGGTCAATAATAATAGTCTTCACCACCTTAGTGTAAAATATACTATTCTTCTTCTCTATTTTGTACACTCTATATGGTACTAATTTGTGAGGTCATATCATAAAATTTCTATTAAATCGACAAAAGAGTTTCTAAATAAACTCATCGACGATACCAAATCGGTTGGAATCTATTTTCTATAAGAAATGTATCGATACTCCCCAGAGCCAATAACTTTATAAATCCTTTCCTCGCAACTAAAGACTTACGGCCCATAACAGAAGGAGATAAACTTGAGTTATAAATAAAACAAATGCATTTATTGTATTGTTTGAACTCGTTGTAGAATCTAAATGGCGAGAGTAAGAACGCAGCGTAAACAGAATACAAATAGACGTTCGAACGAAGAAGAGGAATGGCTAATCGTACGATACACGGTTAATTTACTGCTGAAATTCTATAACAAGTTATAGAAATTAATCGAGCGTCCAATAAACAAAAATGATTTGAATAGCAACATTTGCTCGAAGTTATAAAAATAGAAAAAATTATAAAATCTGAGGTAGTTTTGAAATTCTTTAAAGTAGAAACAACTACTAGGGTTAAGTTATTTTGTATTATATTTATGGTTGTCATTTCCATGATCACATATGCATCTCTGGTGTGGTGGCCAAAGATCAGACAATCCTCTGCTATGCTAAAACTAAGCAAGGTCCAAAGACTTGCATGCATTGGCATTACAGGGGCAATGAGGACTACTCCTACAGCGGCGCTGAAGACAATACTAGACCTTCCTCCGCTACATTGTGTCATAGTGTGCGAAGCAACTGCAGCACTTACCCGACTGGGAAAAGCATCAGACCATGACGTGGCACATGGGAGAGGACACACAGAAATAAGGCATGTGGGTGATGACATTTTCAAAATGCCAACAGACCACATGACCACCAAATATATCTTTCGCAAGAACTTTGAGATTGTCATCAAAGATCGAAAGGAGCTTGAGGAAGAGAACGCACTACCACTTAGTAGAGCGAGTGAACTGATCTGGTATACAGATGGATCAAAAAATGAACTCGGCACCGGAGCGGGCATATACAGCAAGACGAGCAAATATGAAGGAATCGTCTCGCTAGGAAAATATGGTTCTGTATTTCAAGCAGAGGCTTATGCAATACTTGCATGTGCAAAGGCTAATAATATGAGAGTCTACAACAACAGGTATATCAGGATCTACAGTGACAGTCAAGCCGCCCTCAAAGCACTTCAGAGCTATAGGGTGACATATCGGCTAGTATGGGAATGCGGCGAAGAACTTAGAAGACTGGCGACTCGGAACAGTGTAACACTGGAGTGGGTCTCAGGTCATAAAGGAATCAGAGGCAATGAAAAAGCTGACAAACCTACAAGAGTAGGATCGTCAACTCTGATGAACGGACCCGAACCTGCTGTGGGCATCCCCAGATATTTTCGAGGTCATGGTTGAAAGGGTGGTTGAAAAAACAACACAATAAACACTGGAAGAATACGACCAGGCAAATACATGGGAAGAAATGCATAAAAACCATCAGAAAAAGTAGCGAAAGAACTGCTCTCAATGAGCAGGAACAAACTACGCACCATTACGGGTCTACTTACGGGACAGCTCTGCATATACTATGCAACTGTGAGTAGCTGGACCATAGAAGGCAGAAACTGTATGGAAGAACCCAAATTACTCCAGAAGACTTCTACAACCAACCAGCAAAGAACCTGTATGAAATACAGGGAACGGATTGGCTGAATAGGTTGTAGTCAGAACACTAGGAGTATCCACAATAAGCCCAGGAGGCTGAGGTGGTACCGGCGAAGGGACGGCTCCTTAGAAAAAAAAGGGTATTTTGTTTCTAATCTAGTGCTCCAGCGCCATCATCAGTGCAAAGTTAATACAGGAGATGTGCTAGTAGTGAGAAAAATCGTATTTATTACATTGTTTGTTCCGCCGGAAACGATTTTAATATTATTAATACAAATATTGTTATTTTTCTTATCAAAAACTAACTTATGTATCCTTTTCCAACATCGCTATTCTTTCCAAACATGGTTATAATATGAGTTATATTTATCTAGTATATATAATAAAATCGTTTCCGCTTTTGCTATCGGCGAATCTTTGACCTTATTAAGTTTGTATTTGGACGACTAGTCACTTCCCGTGTAAGAAAACGACAGAATTGTGCTGCCCTCTAGAAAGAAATGACCCATTCAGATTGGAAAGTGTTTTTCTCAAACACCTGGGGCGAAGCGAAGAGATGCTTATCGGATTACTCAGTGGAAAGATTCATTTTTAAGTCGTTATACCTCTAGGGTTAACGGTGTATATAAAATTTCAGAACGACAGAGTTTAGATAACACACTCGATATAATTTTATTATTATATTTTAATGTAAATTTATCTCGGCACGTATCGTCAATACAAAGTAGTAGTTCATGATTTGCATCATGCTTTGCAGTTTCGATCTTTCGAAATATTTATTCTGTAAAAATACTTTGTGAATAGGGGATGCTGGAAAACTGAAAATGAATAGGAACCTTTTTGGTCATGGAAACTTTTGTATCTCATGTTTTCATCAGCATCAACATCTTTTAGTGAAGAAACGATCTGCAATTAATAGCAAAATTCGTTTATAAAGATAGCCACGTGGAAAACTTGATTTATCCTATACATTTCAACAAAAGCGTTTCATGTGAGTGCTTACAGTGGGTTAACCTTCACTGACACCTAAAGGATATATTGTATCACTTTCTCCAACTCAGTTCCTGAGGATATTTTCAAAAACTAGTTCCTTTAGACATATTTCTGGAAGCTTCAATTGAGGTAGCTGACTCCCTTCTATCCAGAAGCTTCCTTGATGCTGTGCCCTATGATTCTGTATTGTCATGCATTCCGTGAGTTTTCAGAGGAGGTTTTTCCATCCACATCTTGGCAGTGTCTTGTAAGGACACCTAACAAAACTTTTACTCTGGCTTAGTGTTTCATGCATTTATTCTTGGCTGGTTCATCTGATATTGAATTTCGCATTTCTCCAGTGTGTTCTGGAACCCACAGTGAGGTGGTGAGACGTTGTTCTCTACTGGTTCATTGAACTGGGTCACCTTCTTATAGCGTGAATTTCAACTTAAAGGATATTTTTCACATGCTGAAAAAGTTTGTTGCGTTTTGTTTAACTGGAATATGAAATACTTTTGTTGATTTTCTTGTTCATTGCTGTGGGGTAATTAAATACTGTTGAACATCTCTCTTCAAAGTAGCTGTTGACATCGACGTGTTAATATTCAACATTATAAAACTTTCTAAAAAGGAAGACAAAGAAGAATCACGAAGAGCAATGCCAATTACAACTGATACGATCGTCTTATTCCGAGATATCTCAACAGCAAAATGCCCACTGCAAATATCCCTTATAAATCTGTAACGCGCATCCTCACCATCGACATCAACTTTTAGTGGTTGTATTGGTACAGGTCTGGTTCAATAAGAAGTCTAATTTGCTTTCATTGTTTTATTGTGGAACGTATGAGCTTGTTTTAAATTCAAATTGGAACATAGATTTTTATGAGTTGAAGAAAGTTGAATCATCAAAATAAAATTCCGAATGGACGACTTATTATTTCCCATGAATTCATATCAGGTCTAGTTGGGCCCAGTCTTAGGCTGAGTAAAACTTTGTCCCTAGCTTGAAAGCCAGTATTGGCCTTGCCTTGTCAAGACCGATCTAGGCTTGAATACTTAAATAGGCCCACTACTTGTCTGTGACCTGGGCTGAAAGCATGGTTGAGGCTAGGCTTCCCAGATTCCAGCAAGGCTTAGCTGATAATGAGATGAGCAAAGTAGAATTACCAAGAGTTTAGGCAGGCAGGGATGGGCAAAGAGTTCAGCCAGTGTTTCAAACTCCCAAATTTAATAGCAAGCATCTTCTGTATGTTATCATGAACAAAGTTGATTATGATTCTAAAGTAATGGATTTATTAATAAATGGCCCTTATACTAAGCTACCAAATGATCCTACCAAATCTATTGAAAACAAAATTTATAAAACACTTTTCAATTTCAAGAACGAATTTGCTAGTCGTGAAAGAACAATGTTAACACCTAAATACAGTAAGCCACCACATTTTTATGGTCTGCCAAAAATTCATAAACAAAACATACCATCGAGACCAATTTGTAGCACTATTAATTCCCCATGCAGTAAACTATCGAATCATATATTGAAAATTATTGAACCCCTCGCGGGACAGACAAATTCATACATCAGAAATAGCATTCATTTTATAGAAAAGCTATCAGATTTGAATTTCAACAAAAACCATTATTTGGTCAGTTTTGATGTAGTTAGTCTCTTCACGAATGTACCGGTACAAAAAACAATAGAATTTGTCCAATCAAAATTAGAAATTGCTCAGACCCTTACAGAAAGAACCAAATTGAGCGTAACAGCAATAATAGAATTATTAAAATTATGTATAACAAAAACCTATTTTCAATTCAATAATGATTTTTATGAACAGAATTTCGGTCTTGCCATGGGCTCTTGTCTCTCACCAATTTTATCGAATATTTACATGGAACATTTTGAAGCCGAAATAGTAAATAATCAAAAATTAAAACCAATTGTCTGGTGGAGATATGTAGACGACATCTTCGCAATATGGCCTCATGATTTAATATCTCTTAATGATTTTTTAAAAAATATAAATGAAGGAGAGGAATCTATAAAATTTGAAATTGAAATTAAAAATAACAATTTTTTGCCATTTTTAGATGTTCTTATTAATAAAAAATCTACAGGGTATGAAACGAGTGTATACCGCAAACCAACACACACTAATAGATATTTGAATTTTGACTCTAATCATTCTATAAGCGTTAAAAAAGGGATAGTAATATCTTTATACGATAGGGCCAGAATCATTTGTTTTAGTGATGATCAATTTACAAAGGAGAAAACTTTATTAAAAGATGTTTTAAATAACAATAATTACCCTGCAGAATTTGTAAATAAGGAGATTAAACATATAGAGAGGGGCTCATTGTTAATACCCCATAACAATAATATTAATAATTCAGCTAACATAATTTTTAGAAACTTGACAATACCGTATGTTAAGGGTTTATCAGAAAGAATTAAAAAAATTGGTAACCAATTCAATATTAGAACTAGTTTTAAATGGAACAATACATTGAGATCAATACTAACAAAAACGAAACCAAAGAATGAAGAACAATCTTCAAAAAACTGCATATTTCAAATATCATGTGAATGCGACAAATTTTATTTAGGTGAAACATCTAGACCATTGAAAGTACGGATAAACGGACACAAAAAATATATCAAAGATAGGGAATTATTTAAGTCAGCTATTTGCAAACATGCTTGGGAAGAGGGTCATCAAATTCAATGGGATTCATCAAAAATAATATTAAAAGAACCCAATAATGAAAGACGGAAAATCAAAGAAAGTGCTTTGATACAACTAAATGCAGATAAATGTGTAGCTAGTATTTCAGCCGAATGTAGTCAAATTTGGTTACCAATGTTAGAAAGAGAAATTTCCAATAATCAATTACCTGCGTTATCAGGATGGCATCATAAGTTTTTATCCAGGTTTTCTTATGATTTATAATTTGAATAGTTGTTAATCGATACACATTTCAATACACAAAATCACAAAACTGAGTATACATATTTCAAAAACTTAAATATTCATACACAAAAAACTATCAAGAAACGCGTTTTATTAACAACATTTCCAATATAAGCGAAAAAACGCGCTATCCCAATAAAAACCGTTCCTGGAACGTGCACTTCACTGTATTCTATTTCTAGTAAACTATCATATCGTTGGAATGTCATAAAATGAAATATTTCATTTCACATTTTGCCACAGATATGATCTACTATGATTGGACCTTAATAAAAATTTGATAACAAAATTTTGCAGTCTTAAACTTCAAAATATTTTTTGATTGTCTAGTTGTCAAATTTTTTCTGTTGTGTCAGTTAGGGATAAAAATTAATTTCTACTTATTTTTTCGTGACAACGGTAGCTGGAACGCTACCGAAACGTTGAAATAAAGAATTTAAAAATATTGTGGTTTAATTTCCCAAGAAATTAAAAAAAAAATTTAATAGCAAGATTTAAAATAATGGAAGTTCAAACAATTTTTTCTAATACGATTAGCTATGAGCCTCTGAAGTTTACACTGGAACAGTATAAAATTCCTTCTCAACCCAGATGGAGAATTAATATGTATACGAATCTCTATTTTCTCCAGTTTTCTTTTGAAATTATCTAAATACGGACCTAGATCTGCGTTTATTGTTTTCTCTTTCTTTCCTTTCTTCGGAACAACCACAAAACTGAAATTCCTCTTAATTAATATCCCTAATTGTGAGATGCAGTACGTATATGGAATGCTGTCAACGAGAGACCCATATCTGGTTGACAGCACTGCGACACAAGCGGCGTTTTTACTATTGTTTCTTCCTTTCCTCCCATGTGTAGGACCAACAGATTCATTATGTCATGAGAAAAATTGTAATTTGTAGCAACATATAACAATGGAGATAAAAAAAAGTATGTACATTAAAAACACATGCTGGAATATTGGAGACTTTGACCCGATTATGTTCGTGAGCAGCTATACATTTTGTATTCAAAGGGTATTGTTATTTCCAATAATAACATGCCCACCATACTTATACAGAGGCTGAACGAAAACAAGGAAATTGAGTACATGTCAACAAATGACAATCACTGAAATATAATGGACTCTTCAAATTATTAAGTTGTTATGTTCACCTAAGTGCACAACTTCGAGCATGAATTGAACTCTAGAGAAGTGGACAAACAAAGCAACAAATTAAGCATTTTAAAAGCATACTATTCGCTGATGAATGAAAAAACCGGAAGGAGCCGAATCAGAAACTGAAGACTGTAGATTTCGCTGAGCTATAGGGTAACTAGCCCAGCATCTTCCAGAAGAGACTGAACGCAACAGAACTATTAAATCAGCTCGACAATGGTTCACAGCTGCCTTAGAATACTTCCAGAACTAGGAGAGAATGTTTTGTGGATACCAGGTCATCATGGTGAAAGAAGTGGAATAGCTCTGCAGCAAGGCTTTTTAATGATTCTAGGCTTGTCAAACGTGGAAGGAGGTGAGTGTTTCCAAATATAACCACGCCCCCCTAATTCACGGCTGAATTCATCAGTAGATGAAGGTAGGGTGTATCGAAGAGTGAAGAATATCGGCTGTTTCTCTTTCTGAATATTTCCCAAGTAACACATTTAATTTACCAAGCAAATAATGCTAGATATAATTTAGAAAAAATGATGAAGTTCAGAATATTCTAAGCATTATTTTATAAAATAATTTCAGCCTGGCTTAAAAGTCGTCTTATCTTGTTTAAGACTAAATATTGCAACCAATTAGCAATGATTGCTAGTAAGTCATGAAAAGTAGCCAAAAAATAGAGATAATGACTATAAAAAATGCCAAAAAAATGAATAGCCTAATTGGAACTTAGTGTGGTCATAAAATGCCTTTAAGTGCTTCAATTAGTGCCATTTATAAGCAATATTATGAAGTTTTGTATTGGAATTAATTTGGATTTTGAACAAAAATTAATTTAAAAAAAAAACCACAGTATTGCTAACCTTAATGTAATTGTAAATCTCAATTCAGTTGGAAGGTTTCATGATATTTCAGAAATCATTATAGAGCATAGAGAAAAAGATTGGAATAAAAATGAATGGAAAATTACAAAACTACGGAAATTTGGACGAATAGGTGCGTACTACAGGCGTGTACATAAAAGTAGTAACGCAGCTAGAAGTTATAACAAAATAACTGTAGACACAGAAGATCACCTGCCCGGTTCTTGTACCACGTCTCTCTATTGGCCTTGTCGTGGGACTCTTTCTTAATAGGCTAATAATACCACTACGTCCTGGTAGAAAATTTGTTGACAATCTCAAAATATAACCTAACAATAATCTTCTTTTTCTTCAACTTTATAATTCTGAAAGCTTTCACAAAGCAATACAAACAGCTATCTAGCTTTTAATTCCATAAAGCTTCGTATTGGCATAGAAAAATGCTTATTAAATACAATAAAGACATGGCCGAACCGCTTTCTCACGATAATGAGCAATGCTGCCATAGTTTTTATATTCATATATTGATAAGTATATGATACTATTTTTTTCTACTACCGTGCGCTTTAACCCACTTTCCCGCACGCATTTTAGCTTTGAAAGTGTCACTTTCCCGCACTAGTGCGGGAAAGTAAAATTATGCAAATTAAGACCTTATTAGATAGTTTTTTACTTCGGAAGTTATAACTATTCTTACACCAGGTGAATAAATAGTCCATCAAATAAAATCAACATGTTTTCTAGCTTTTTGTTGCATTTTTAATTTTCTGAAAATTTAAAATAATGAAAATATTTTGATATAACCTTGTAAATTCTTTAAAGTAGTGTCACAAAACAACTATCAAACCACCCGGGTTTGATATAAGAAAAATATATCAAATGAAATTATTTCATCTACAAATGACTTAATATTGTTGCCGTCACCTTCATCGTCATCTTTATGTGACCTGCAAACGATGCCATCCTCATCAACGTCATTCACTCACCAGATAACACCAGATAACTCCACTGGACTGGCAATTTTAAGAAATTCAAAGAATGCAACAAATTGTGTTTCTAATATTAATATTTATTATAATAATTGATAATAATAATAATAGTTTTTGGTCTAAATTTTTTATATGTATGTTAAAATAAAATAAATTTTGAAAAATGGGTTGATATACTTTTTTGTATATACGGTCGTAGAAAAAATAATGTTCCTAACTCATGCGTAAAGTGTCTTTCCCGCCCTTGCCCGCTTGCCCGAACTCCGCTTCGCGTCGTTCGGGTCAACTGCAGTCGCGTGCGGGAAAGTATCACTTTCCGCACTTGTTAGGAAAATAACTATTTTCTACTAACGTGCGGAAAGTGAATCTTTTCCGCACTAAAAAGCGTGCAGAAAGAGTCACTTTTCCGCACTAGTGCGGAAAGTAAATTTATTGACATTTGAGGAATATACTGACATTTGAATATTCAAAATATGTATTTTGTATATCCAAGTTTACCAAATGACTGAAAAATTAAGAAATTCATTAGAATTCTGCTATAATTTTCAATAAAGAGGAACGCGTACGCTTCAATAATTTTTTAATGGTTGGTATAAGCCTCATCAAATGATTGTCAAATAATAATAAATATCTGACATTTCTCATCTGTCACTTTGAATCAACATAGCAACAAATAAAAAAATAATCGTCAGTCAATACTCTACGTTATCAAAACCAATTTTACCGTCGCAGCTTTTTCTAAGAGATAATTTATCCATAGAAGAAAAAATAGTGTACCTAACACGTGCGTAAAGAGACTTTTCCGCACGCGATTGCTGGCCGAACTCCGCTAAAGCGTCGTTCGGCCATCTGCAATAGCGTGCGGAGAAGTATCACTTTCCGCGCTAGTTAGGTAAACTACTATTATATGTAGAATATGCAAATATCTGGTTCAGAATATTATTTGTTTTCAAACTGGGATACAAATTTCAGAAAATCTGGGAAAGATAAATCAATTTAATCCATCACATACTCGTATAATATTATCAATCAATCCAACTAAAAATACTATAAAAAACTTTCAATTTCAATTGGATGTATATAATTCATTAATAGGTATCAAAATTGAATATGACAACACCGTAATTCATAATAAAATAATTTATTTCATAAAGTATATTTTGCTCACAGTTATCACTGGCCCATCTGTTTTCAGGAAGTATTTCATTCACATTTTACAGAAAAGTAAGGTTTGCAGAGATTTTTAATGGTTCACAATGATATATTCCAGTTTTAAAAACAATAAGAATTGTCTTAATATATATTGAAGGAAAGATCCCTGCCATCACAGTTGACGATGTTTGTTTTTGTGAACACTTACATAACTGTTGGCATAAATTTCCAATATCATTACATTATTACGAGAAATTTTTAACTGCGCATGATCATTCAAAGCGTTGAGAGCCATGTCTGGACTTAACGACTGCTTCTTTATATCGCTTTGACAGCCAATGTTGGCAAACAAATCCAATAAAATGCATTTTTAGTGCCAATTTATGGCCATTTAGGCCTACAGGTTGAATAGCTAATAAGATATCAGATCTACTTTAAGGCCAAACCGCGCGCTCCCTTTAGGCAGTGATTACGTAATGAATGCTACATGTAGAAGCTTCAGTGAACGGTTTCAATTGCCTATTAGCTTCAAGAGTGACACAAAAATCGATTTTAAATCTACTTCGATGCTTATTGTGTTACTTGGGTTTTTGTTTCTTGTACGATGCTCGATACATTTGCACGCCGCTTCCCACGTTTGACGTGCTGTATATAATAATGACATTTTATAGTTTTTCCTTTGTAACTGTTTGTAATTTTGCATATTTATCATGTCCAGTTATAAATAGCTACAATAAATAACACAAGTTGAATGAACGTGTTTCTCTGGTTGTATATTAATAGATTTTCAGATTATCTGTTTGTCTGTCGAGTTGTTAGATACCACGTAATCCCTTTCAATCAAACCGATATTTGCTGGCACTACCGTCTTTAATACTCCTACACAAATATGTCTTCTACCTTCAACTTTAATGCTACTTGATTGAAAAGGTTTATGATGTCAATATTTCCTTCAGTATATACTATTAAGTCGACCTAATCTTTATATTTACGAATAGTTCAAGTTCACTTGCTCGAATGGTTATAATTAGCAGAACATGTTGGTATTTGAAATATATTGGTTGGATTATGTTCATTCCATACCTTGAAACATATGAGTAATGATAATTTAAAACCAAATAATTCATAGAAACTTCGAATGGAAACAGCTGTTATGATTTGCTAACCAAGTTGAGCGAATAAGCTTTGGATTTTTTAATTAAAGATAATGAGATAACGACTTTCTGTCCAAGCGCCGCAAATATGGATTAAACAAACTTAAATATTCTACAAGTGAGCTAGTAGCACTAAAACTAAGTAGAAGACTGTGCAAAGAATATTTTATGTATAGTTAACGATGAATAACATTTATACGGATAAGGCCCAGTTGTTCACTTACGGTTCAAGCCTTGGTTCTACTGAACTAAGTTCAGGGATGAACTAGGTTCAGAAATATGTTTCCGTTGTACAGGTCATATTTGAGCCCAGCTCTACAAAACTTGGCTTAAGGAAAGATATGTTATGTTGGTAGCGTTTGCACGTGCGCAGTTGATTCTTTCTGTCAAGGATCAAATTTTATTTGTAAGAATATGAAATTTTCACGAGGTTTTTGATCTATGTTCATGAGTTGTAATAAGTGTGAAGACTGAAGTGAGACCTGCCTAATAGAAAACAATAATCCACGATTTTTTTCAACACAACGTACACACAAAACGTAAGAATATACTGTAAGTTTTAAAAAAATAGCCAGTAATTTATAATTTTGGGAGGATATAGCTGAGGGTAAAAGATCAGCTAATTTTTCTTCCACAGAAGAAACAATATTACTTTGTTTGGTAAAAAAGTAAAAAGATATACTAGAAAATTCCATTCATCCATCCATTCTTGAAAATGATCCATTCTATTTCTATATTTCTTTCGACGTCTTTTAGCGTTTATTAATACTTCTACTGCTTCGACAAAGTCTTCATCATCTGTTAGTTCCACAAGATTTTCAGGTAGTTGGTGAGCCATTATTTTTATTTGGCACAAACATACAATAGTTAAATACCGATATCACAACGATTAGAACAAAATAATACAAAAATTTAGGTAATGTTATAATAGAACTAGGTTTGAGCGCCCAAATTTGGCCGCTTAGTTGAACTTGATAAGGCGGCATCCAGTGAACCAAGCTTTACCTTGAACTAGCTTTGTACAACTGAACTTTGAAATTTGAACCAAGTTCAACCTTGAGCTCTGCTTGAACCAAGACTGTACAACTGGGCCTAAATGAATCAGGTTCGGACTAGGATACATTTCTTCACAACTTAATGACTAGCGTCTAGGAGTTCAGGTAACATCGGTCACGAAGATGAGCGAAAGTTAGTAGTTGAGGTGCGCATGCGTCCAAGCAGCGTTAGTAGTATATTTGTTCATGTTGAGTTGAAGTAATAAGTAATATGAGAGCCTACAACAACAGGCAGATCAGGATATACAGTGAAATTCAAGCCGCCCTTAAAGCACTTCAGAGCTGTAAGGTGTCATCTCGGCTAGTATGGGAATGCGGCGAAGAACTTAGAAGACTGGCGACTCGGAACAGTGTAACACTGGAGTGGGTCCCAGGTCATAAAGGAATCGCAGGCAATGAAAAAGCTGACGAACTCGCAAGAGTAGGATCGTCAACTCTGATAAACGGACCCGAACCTGCTGTGGGCATCCCCAGATGCTTAACGAGGTCATGGTTAAAAGGGTGGTTAAAAGAACAACACAATAAACACTGGAAGAATACGTCCAGGCAAATACATAGGAAGAAATTCATAGAAGAACCATCAGAAAAAGTAGCGAAAGAACTGCTCTCAATGAGCAGGAACAAACTACGCACCATTACGGGGCTACTTACGGGACATTTTCCCAGAAAGGAGCACCTAAACAAAATAGGGCTGTACAACGGATACCTCACATGCAGAAGATGCAAAAAGGATACCGAAACAGCTCTGCATATACTATGCAACTGTGAGTCGCTGGACCACAGAAGGCAGAAACCCAAATGACTCCAGAAGACTTCTACAACCAACCAGCAAAGAACCTGTATGAGCTAATACAGGGAACGGATTGGCTGGATAGGTTGTAGTCAGAGCACTAGGAGTATCCACAATAAGCCCAGGAGGCTGAGGTGGTACCGGCGAAGGGACGGCTCCTGAGAAAAAAAAAATAAAATAAAAATAAGTGAGTAATAATCAACGATTCTATTATTCACGGTAAAATGGAACATAAGTGCAAATAATGTGATAGTGGCTTTGGTACACAATCAGTACACTATCAGAAAATAAGAAATAGAAAACTAAAAAAAAACAAGAAAACCCAGCCCAAACCCGGTTGATCAAAGTGTAACTATGTATAAGAATATCAGAAAATAAGAAATACAAAATTTAAAAAGACCCAGGGCCTAACCGGGCTTCGAACCTACGACCTATGAGTTGTGAGCTCGGCACCCTAGCAGCTGCGCCAATCCAATCACATTCAGTCACATCGAATAGAAGGTTAAACGGTACTTGGACGCATGCGCACCTCAACTACTATACTTCGTTCATCTTCGTGACCGATGTTACCTGGACCCGTATCTTTGAACGTTCGACTAACTGCTCCCACGTATTTCATGTGATGGGAATGGATCTGTTTTATTCGAGCAGTATCTTGGAAATCTCGAATGTTCGACTTGCAAACGAATGAATTTATCAGTCGTATCATTCCCACAGGGGAGTAAGCGAATAGAGTCTTGCGCAGAACGTCAGAAAAACAAAAACAAATAAATATCAAACATAACCTGCTGTGGATAAAGCGTGTCATAGATAGAGAAATCATAGCGATATTATACTAAGTTTTTTGTTAAATAATACTACTGAAGAAAAATGAACGCAGATTAAGCTTTTATGCATCAAATAATTGATGATTTGCAATATGCTGAGGAAATGGCTGAAAATACGACAAGAAGGTTTTCTGTAAAAGGTCTTTTTACACTAAATGATCGGCAATTTTTGGAATTATATAGGGTGGATAAAGAAACTGCCCGTGATGAATTCCAAGAGAATATTTTTTTGGGCCAAATTCAACTCCATATTGCCTTTACGTAAAAGAATGACAAAACAGAATAAAAATAAACCAAAAGCTACATGTAATCTTCTTCCTCTCACGTGCTTTTTAAACCACTCCCACACTATTCTACAGTACACTTTACCTAAAAAATGACACATAAGATCTACAAAGCTGTTCGCCACTGTGTTTGGAAGATAGTGCTATTTGAATTTTTGAGTACCGTTCGATTCGTGTGAGATCATTCGTACGAACAAAATCGACATTCGACGTTCTCGCGAATAGTCGAATGTTCAAAGATACGGGTCCTGAACTCCTAGACGCTAGTAACTCAATGGATATGGTTTTTGTCTAATCCGACGCCTAAAGAACGTTTTTTGAGACTGGAAACATTTTAGATTTGCTAAGGTGTCTGCCGTTTCATTGTCTACAATACCCTTGTGCCCACTCACAAGGCCTACAACAATCTATGCAGCAGAAATAATCACATTGACGGAAAAAAAAGAATATTAGTTAATAATACACGGAAGAACAATAATAAGAACAAATCTAGGTCCGGTGAAGATCAGAGCGCTGGAATATAGAGAAATAACGAATCAGGAAATATTAAAAGAACTGGATGGAGATAATACGATTTGAAAAATTGAAGCTTGAAAAATCTATTTGCTGGCGCATATATGGAGACAAAAACCACAAGTAGTGGCAAATGCAATGCTACAATGGCTACCAGAAGGAAAAAGAAGACGTGGAAGACTGAGAAAACTCAGATATAAATGGTTGGAATAGGTGGAGGATTTAGAAAGGGAAAGTGGTGCAACCTCAACTTCTCTTTATTCGATTATTTGACGTCGGTCTAGCACTCTACCCCTAACCGGAAATTTTGGCGAGCCCGCTAGTGTTCCAACCAGTGGTAGCGTTCTTCAACGAGCCCAACATCCATGGAGTCGGGACCTCAGTTTTACGTCTCCTCTGAAAGACGGCATATCTACATACCTCGTGCTCATTGGTATAATGCCCGCGAACTGTGATATGCTACTCCGCTGCCCTATATGACGGTTTTCCCTGACATGGTCATCCTTCTAAGTACTAACCACGTTCGGTACTGCTTGACTGTAGTTATCGCATCAAAGTCGTTCCATTATAGTGCTGGGTCGTTGCCGTCACTTGAGGTGTTGAGATAGTCAAATAATTCAGATGTGGACTTGCACAGATAAGTTTTCACCAGCCTGAGCATTTTTTTCATGCTTCTTGACTACCACAACAAAATTGAAAGAGAATAATAATAATGCAATGCTCAAAATGGTAGTTGACTTATGTGTTGAAAAAACTATTGAATACTGTCTTGTAGAAGTCGATAAGACTATTTAATTTCTAATTTAATAATCGAATCAATCGAATCGAATATTTTAAGGTAGCGTACGTTCCCTATCTTGTTACAAAAGCTACTGGGGGTTATCATCAAGTCTTTACATCTAATTAATTCCTTTCGCCCTTGGTGCACCTCCTGCTGCGTACTCATTGTTGATGAGCCGCCGAGCGCTACAGACAAAACTTCAATGTGCCTTCATCTTCTTGTTCGTCCTTTAGAGACAAGATGTTGTTGTATTAAAGCGATGCTCACGTTCCAGGTCGGAGTATATACAGTATCGAGTAATTTTCATTTGGTTATGAAAAAACAGACTGCGATAGTCAATTTTTGAAAAATGCTGAATACTAAAAATAGTATTGGAACGTGCCTTGTGACATAATGATCTCATTTAATTCACACTGTATCAAATAAATGAAGTTGGTGAAACAAAGATGAGAAATTGCATCGCATTATTTTTGCAGCAACGCGCCACACATTCTACGCTCTTTTGTCGGCAGTGAACAAACGTAGAGAGGCGATAAGACAGCTTGAGACCCGTAAGCATATAAGGGAGATAGAAAGAAGGAGGTTTATGCTGTCTTTCTCTTATAGCGTGTATGCTAAAGATACACAGACAAAGACAGAAACACCTCTGATCGTCTATATCTTTCTCTCTCACCGGAGCTCAGACAGACATATCCACTTACTCTGCGCCCCATGGCTTGTTGCCTTTATCTGTAGTATATTTATGGACACAACCATATGAAAGTTTTATCAAGAATGTGAGGGAACCCCAGTAGACACACTGGGCTACTGCGAAGGCACGACTAGGCTGAGGTTTTCGACGACAGGGAAAACAACTGAGGTTTGACATTCGAAGTCTAGTAATAAGGACGGGTCTAGACTCTAGACAAAGAGATCTAGAAAAACAGGAGGACACATACAATAGAGGTCGTAGTGGAAAGGCTTTTAGAAGCACATAAGCCCCACATTCATCTCATCTTACCATCTTTTCAAAAAATTGAAACTTTATAGTATATATTGTAATATACAGAAGTGTAACGAATGAGTATCATACTTTCCGCCTTGGACTGTAAAGATCGCATAATAATAATTACAAACTTTGTGGATAATACAGTTCTTGATGTACGGTATTGCACTGACTCGAATATGAAATGGCGGCTTGTAAACTTTAAACTTATCACAACTTACTGCATACTAATATCTTGTTTGGTATGAAGTTATTAATTTGTGAATACATCTTGTGGATACGAGAAATAATTAGGTGGAATAACTTAGTAATTAGAAACAACAACCACTGGTACTTAAATTATCTAAATGTAAAAATAGGGGTCGAATTTGACAGGTGCTGCCTGAGAGGGTACCTTAAAAAATTCGAACTAGTGGATGGGACAAGAATAATATAGATCGCGGTAAGGGTGGATTCTTAAGAGGTGTTCTAGAGGTATCCTCATAGCTGTCTTCACCACAGAAATTTAGGAAGATATGAAAGATAAGCAATAAAAAAGTTTGTCTTTCCTTGAAGACAGTGGCGGTCAGAGGAAGCATTGACAAAATGGCAGATGACAAATTGTCTTATGACCAGTGCTGGGGATTGGGTGTGGCTAAGAAGATAATTAAAAAATGTGCGAAGTAAGTTAAAAGTCGAAACAGGTTGATAGACATGTTACAGGCTACAGCTTGTTCATTTTGTTTATTACATGGGATCTGGGACACTAGCCTAGAACATAAAATCACATATTTGAACAATTCTGTACTTTTAGGACTATGTTTTAATCTATATTGCATACTTATACAGTTTTTCATACCTACCATTGTATTTGTATTGTAATAAGGCTCAAGATAACGACTTTAATAATATCCCATATGATCTTCAAACTTTGGTATAAATGGAATCCTACTTGAATTTTTCACGAATTTAATATTTATGAATGTAAATCTCTCAGTGACTTCAATGTTTTTCATGGAGATGGAAAGCAATATTCCATAATATATTATTGAAATTCTCGAAGTCAATGTATTTCTCAGATCCTAAAATATTTCTCTATATTCCTCAGTTATATTTGTTAAGATCGTAAATCTGTACCAGTAAGGTGCAGTATTTGGAAAATTTAAATACTTTCATTCAAATGAACCGATTAAATTTGCAAACACATCTTGGCGATTTCAGTTAGGTACACAATTTAGGTCTCAGTGAATGTCATCCCATAATACATACATAGAAAGATATACAATTACATTTTATCATGTTGTTGGGTCCAGTGCTGATCAGAGAAAACACACTGAAATTGTCAAAGGTAAATACCAGGAGTGCTTCAAATTTTATCGATTATTTTTTTCACTTGTCAAAATCTGACATTTTGGTGGTTTTAACCAAAAGCAATACATTATTCTAGCAAATCATTCGGTATTATACTGATAATTATGCTTCCTCATCGATAAAACCTTGTTTACATCGAAACGTCAAAATTTTACTTTGAATTTGTCATTATTGACAACTAAAAGTGCTTCGAAGTTAATTGAAAAATGAACACAAACCGATTCAGTGTCATCACCCAAGAGAATATTGAACATTCAGGTAATACAAAATTTTAAATTGTTGAAAAAAATAAATTTCATCACTTAAACTTCTTGTTTATTCGAGGCAAAAACATTCAAACAAACCGAATTTAGATAAAATCCCTCGTCCTAACGGACTCGTGGTTTTATCAATCGGTTTGTTTTCATATTTTTGCCAAATAAACAAGTTTTCGTGGAAAAGAAAAAATTATCAAAGGTGATACCACGAGTGCTTCAAATTTTATCGATAATTTTTTCTTTTCCACGAAAACTTGTTTATTTGGCAAAAATATGAAAACAAACCGATTGATAAAATCACGAGTCCGTTAGGACGAGGGATTTTATCTAAATTCGGTTTGTTTGAATGTTTTTGCCTCAAATAAACAAGTTTGAGTGATAAAAATGAGAAATTATGTGATTAAATTTGAAGAACGAGTTGTATTTGGGAAGATTATTTTTTTCAACAATTTAAAATTTTGTATTAAATGTTCAATATTCTCTTGGGTGATGGCACTGAATCGGTTTATGTTCATTTTTCAATAAACTTCGAAGCACTTTAAGTTGTCCATAATGACAAATTCAAAGTAAAATTTTGACGTTTCAATGTTAACAGTATAATACCGAATGATTGGCCAGAATAATGTATTGCTATTGGTTAAAACCACCAAAATGTCAGATTTTGACAAGTGAAAAAAATAATCACTATAATTTCTGTAATGTGATAGATAATAACGTGTGACATAATTGTACGTTTCTGCTATGAATCAATCTGAAGATGAACCTTTTCCAATTTCTGAGACACGTACCTATTATTGTGCTATAAATAATTCTCAAATAGACTATATAAACGGACAATATAAAACTCGAGTTATTGTTTTCAACCAAGCGGCATTTCTTATTATTATTTATAAAATTCCCACAAAAAAAATAAAAAAAAGTAAAATCCAGTGAACTACTTGAAGCGCTTAATCTCACAGACAATATCGTGAACCCTTTTGGTCGTTTTATTGTACATACCATAATTCTCATGAAGGTTTTACATCAGTAGTCAGTTGGTTTTTTTGGAATTATTTTATACCTGCGTGGTTAAGATTTGGATGTATATATCTGCCCGCATCAAAAACCTAATAAAGTTGCTGCAAAGATGGAAGCAGAATTTGTTTTGGAACGGTTACTGATAACTGAATTGAAATTAATGGAATTTAAAAAAAAATTTCATTTTTATATTATCATTTCAACAAAAATAGTTCAACATTTGTGGTATTTCACTTCGGTTATGTATTAAAAGTTGAAATTATGATCCAATGAATTTAATTTAATTTTTTAGACTAATTAAATGTAAACAAACAAAAAAGGGGGTAATTTGTTTATTTTAAATATATTTTTTCCTGAAAACGGACATATATTATATTTTGCTTGAATTCGAATCGAAAGTTTCTGTAAAAAGTATAGGTACAGATATAGAAGAAAATGACAAAATGAATTTATAGATTTTCGTTTATTTTATGAATTTTATTACTGGAATTGATGGAGATGTTAAGAAATTGTGGTTTTTCAGGAATTGATGTGAAAATTAATGTGAAAATAAATATTAAAATTTAAGGAGAAATGAAGAGAATAACAATTTCTCATTGATTTTGAAATTGATGTTAATTGCTAAAAATTATACTTTTCTAGCCGTTGTGTTGATATTAAAGGTACTGAAATAGTTCCTATTCATAAAGGTGGTGATATTAGTCTTGCAAGTAATTACAGACCCATCTCTCTGATATCTAATTTTTCAAAAATCTTCGAAAAGCTGCTGCATGCTAGAATTATTAACTTTCTCAACAAATACAAGTTATTACATCCAAATCAGTGCTCTAGCCTATTTTACAAATATTTTATATAATAAATTAGACAATATTATTCCAACTGCAGCAGTTTTCTTGGATCTGGCAAAAGCTTTTGACACTGTCAACCACGAAATACTCCTACAAAAATTATACCTTTCTGGCATAAGAGGACAGATGTATAATATTTTGAAAAATTACTTGTCTGGTCGCATGCAGCGTACTAAAAATAATGGAATAACAAGCGTTTTCAGCCCTATTGATATTGGTGTACCTCAAGGTACTATACTCGGACCGCTACTCTTTTCAATCTACATTAATGACATTTTTCTGCTGACTGATGACAATAACGAACATATTATTTCTTATGCAGATGATACGGTCCTGCTATGTTACGACAAAACGTGGAATCTAGTTCAATGGAAATTGCAAAAATTAATATGCTCAGTTAAATTTTGGCTTGATTCTAATATTCTCTCCCTCAACGTTAAAAAACTCACTGTATAACTTTCGGTAACTATCTTGACAGCGTTCCCCTTCACTTTACAATAAAAATTGGAACTGAGAGTATTTCTGTGGTTGACAATGTTAAGTACTTAGGTGTAATAATTGACCAGCATCTGAGATGGGAGAAGGAAATAATTACTAGAACCAAAAAGCTTAAGTATACTGTATTTGTTCTTTCAAAACTAAAGCCTATTTTATCTAACAAATTATTAATCAATATTATGGATGGAATATACTACAGTGCAGTTACGTATGGCATAATAGCATGGGGATCAGCTGCTAAAAGTCATTTGAAAAATTTATTGTCTATACACAATAAAGTAATCAAAATCCTAAAAGAGGATAATGCCACTAACTTACCATTACAGTTAAGAAACAAATATATTCTTGAGTGCCTATTTTATCATTATCCTACTCTATGTGAAGGTTACACTAATAATGCTGAGAGGACTAGGTATAGAAATCTAGTTCTACCAAAAGTTAAAACAGAAATTGGTAGAAGGTCTCACATTTATTGTGCTCATTATTATTTTTATAAATTACCAAATAAAAAGAAAATAATTCCAATTGTAAATAACAAAATTATTAAAAAATCCTTAAAAGAAGCTACAAAAAATTTTGAGTTTATATTATAGAAACGAAAATGAGTCAGAATCAAAGATTATATTGTAAGCATAGAGACTATTTTCTATTGTAATTTGCAAAAACTATTTTTGATTTAGTTTTTTTTTAGTATGTAAGCTTTAATGACCTAATTTAGTTCTAAGGTAGTTCTAAGGTAGTTTTAAGCCAGACTGCGGACAGACTTATGTCTCTGCAGCGGTATGCAAATTTTATAATTGTTAATTTGCATATTTGTATTCTATTTTCTGGATTAAATAAATAAATAAATCACATTATAAAGAAAAATGACAATTTACTCAAAATTCTGGTTAATTTCGAATTCACTATTTTGAAAAACTACGAAAATTATCACTTTCTGGGAATTAACGCGTAGATATATGTAAACAAAAATTCAACAGATAAAAATGTCCCAGGGAATGTTGTTTAGTCAAAAAATAATATCCCCAAACTGACCAAAATGGTGAAAAGTTTCACTTCTCTGTTAAATAATATGGAAATTTATCTCGAAAAATTATTGAAATATGGTGAAAAATGAAAAAATATTTGAAAATGAATGAAAATGGAAAAACCTCTTCAGATGCTGAACCAGATTTTATGGCACAATTATTTTTGAATCAATATGCCAAAAATACCAATGCGTTTGTCATTTCATCTACAAAGTGGCATTTCTCGCAGAAAATTTGAAACCATAAGTTTCGTTTTATCAAATTTTCCCGCTATTCTCATCGAAAGCGGCTTTCTATGTATTATTGAAAATTCAATAGACATGATGACAGTCACTAAGAATCACTAAAATATTGATTTGATATAAGTAAATATATAAGATACAGAGATTCTGAAGGAATCACGTATTTTTATTTTACATGTGTGATTACATTTATTTTAGTGAAAATATAAGCACAAAATTTAACCATCCGCCATCTTATTTCAAACACCAATCAGAAGAGAGTGACGTCGTACTCTTGTGAATATCTATGATCCAAACATCTGTTTTGAATTACATTGTGGAACGGCACACCATCGATACTCATTAGGATTCATCTCTATGATAACTAATCGCACAAAATGATTCAAATTATGTTTATGTATAAAAATAATCTTTCAGCCTGCAAGCTGTCAAGTGTTTGAAGTTTGACTCATCATCTGTCAGTGTCACTCTTCTCCCTATTACGGCTCGATAATAGTTTTCTTGCGATTTATTTATAACAAATTATTGTTGGAACTCCTTTGACTTCAGGAATTAACTTTTATAATGCTCCAGGGTGTACCTCCAATTTCAATATAACAAATAATAAGTAGATTTGTTCTTTATTTGCTGTTTAATCTATCATAAATGTTTTAAAATTGTCAACTGTAACAATTGTAACAGTAAGATCAATATCCACCCATCTCTATTACCAATATTAGAACCGGTTGCATTTATATTATATCATCCATATACACGAACTCCTCGAGTTCACCTGTCTGTTATAGCTTGCTGGTCGCTGCTCCTATTCTTCGCCATTCAACATTCGACGACTGAAATCTCTCTGTATACGTTTGTACAATACAATGCTACTTCTTACCACTTGTTTATTACTTTCAACTTTGATTACCTGTGGTGTGAGAGTTACTTTGTTTGACTGCCACAACATTTTTTGTTTAAATGAGGTAACGCCTTCGGTGAAAGGATGACTCTTTGGCTTCTGTGATTTCAACATTGTGACTAATATATGTATCCGTGATAAGTTGCTATCAGATGATACCGATAGATACAATTATTGTGGAAGACCAAAGTTACTGCAAATTTAAATTTTGCATTTTATTTAGACAATACCAGAAGTTGTTGTACATTGAATAGTAGGTATTGGATATTTTTCACTTTCCTAAATTTAGGAAAATCATTGCACCGCTTAGATCACCTACACCAGTCTACTAGATTTCGCACTTATCACCTATATTCAATAACTACACTACGAATTCCAAATCCTCTGTATGTATGTATGTACCTTGGTATCTTGGAGTGACATTCACTGATACCTAAAACATCTAGTGTGTTCCTTTTCTTCTACTTATTTTCTGAGAGATTTTTCTTCGGTACTAATGCCTGAAGGCTTCAGTTTAGGTGAATATCTGCCTCATATTCCTCAACCTCCTAGTTGTTGTGCCCTATGATTCTGTACTGCTGTGCATTCCACAAGTATGTGGATAGAGGTTTCTTATTTCATTTGAAAAAATATCTATACATATATTCTTTGTGCCACTAGGTTATACTTTTTGCAGAGCCCAGTCCTCGATTGTCTTAGCCATATTGAAATTTCCCAATGGCCAGATCTTCTTTTTTTTCAGCGTTTTCCAGTGTTTAACAAAACCACAGTGAATTGACGATGCTGTTCTTGCACTGCTTGATTATCCAACATAAAGATTCATTTGATAATATCTTTTATCAATGGACATCCATAATATTGATATAAGGTTTAAAAATACACTAACTCCACCGTTGTAACACACGTCTCTTGGTTAGGGAGGCGAGGTCGCTAAATGGCGACATTCTCGAGCGCCGTACACCGAGAGAAGAGTTATTTATAGACAAATAAACTGATTTGTTTGACCCCCCTTTGCTTAATACTAACATTGCTTATTCAATATTAAGAAGCCATATTAACGTTGAAAGATTTGGAAATTTTGATATAAAAAAATTATTTATTCGAGTGTAATTTGTTTAATGTGAAGAAATCTGTTCTTCTCCATGCACACCTTTATACAATTGTTTTTCAGGAACTATAAAAGTTTACGAAGCACTATATAATATTTTGTCATAAAATATAACGATGCTATTTGGGTAAAAATTGTTTTCCTTACCCAGAAAAAAACCTAACATCCTGAATAATATTCCATCACTTTAGAACACCAAATTAAGTTTTCATAGTAAATCATTTGAAAGTTTTGACAGAGATTTACATTTTTTAAATAAGTCTATAGATCATTAGCCTCAAATGACATCTACTTCATACCGAAAAAATAAGTATTTGAGTATATTTGTACATTTATTGTTACAAAAAAAACTTCTTCACTCCAAATTTCATATTTCTTCACCCGTAAGAAATCACATTAGCCCACAAATTATGTGGCAATTAATATAAAGAACTGTCACCCCACCCTGCCCTATTATTCCGAATCGTACCGGTCGTTTGGAGTGAGTCAGTGAAATTCATAGATAAAGGATATATTATGTGAAATTAGATAAGTTTGTGCAATTTTACTGATTATTGTAAAGTATGTGGTTGAAGTGCTCTTGACAAAAATGAGTCTAATAATATAGAAATGAATGAATCGTTAAACACATGCATGACGATACCAGAAATTGTGAAATCTCTTTGAAGGTAAGGAAATAAATGTTAGGTTATATTCAAGTAGGTAGAAGTAGCAAGCAAGCGAAATGTAATGCAAACATACACATTTCTCAAATAAACCTGTCAGATCTAGGTACTCCAAAAAACTTCTATGCATGGGAAAAGCATTAATGAACACACTTACGGTTAGACAAAGGTTTATGTTCTAGATCATGTAGGTATGTTTAATTTCAAAAATATATGCTTTCCTGTTTTAAAAATGTATAGTTTTCATTTTAATAGATCAAAATATTCAGCAACAAGTCTTTTATTCCTCTCCTGCATTCCTACTAAACAGTTTCATGCATAAATAGAGAAGACAATTGATTTTTATTAGATTTAAACATGTTTGTCATAAAAATACTGTCATTTTAATCCGTGTCAAGACTAACCATCGACGCAATATACTATTGTTCATCAAAATTATGGTTCGGTTATGATAAATATGTTTAATTTTAGTAAAAATTGATAGTTTTCTTGAGAAACATTCGTTTCCAGGAAATAAATATAATTTGCTGGGACGATACAATTTTTACAAATAAAAAACATATCGTTAACCCAAACAATATATCTTTTTATGGCAAAGAAATATATTTTACCGAGACAATACATTATTTTATGATAAAGAAATTTCATTCTGCCATAGAACAAGTTATCTTATGATAAAACAATATAGTTAGCCCGCCAGTATTTGTTATTGGAAAACTACTTTATTTAATTTAAATGCTTTCGAAGGTTAATATAACTATTTTGTCATTGTTCCTTAATGAATAATGTTCGAGACAAACATAATACATTTTCACAAGAATAAATGTAATTTTTGATAGATTATTCATTTTATTAATGGCAATGAATATGGTTTTATTCATAGGTAATATTACTTCCCGAACTTGAAACAAATCCTTTCTTAACGACAAATTAAATATTACTTAGGCCATATGGAAAATCATATTTATTTTACATAATAAGATTTTAATTGTCACAAATAAATCTTTTTCTCGGTGTAGAGATCAAAATAGAAAGATAAAGTAATTTCGAAAAGAAAAGCTCGTATGGTAGAAACAATTTTAGCGGTGGGTATGGCGTGTACGGTTTTTCAAAAATGTTAAAAAAAACAGTTACTTGGGCATTCTCGAGCGCGTCAGATTTTCATACCACGTATGCCCCAAATGCCACTGATAACAACGGTATACTAATCTGTCGGTTTGCGTGGTGGGGGTAGGCATATAAAGTAGTCAAAAATCCTAAGAAAAAAATTACTCGAGCGCGTCAGATTTTCGGAAGAGGTGTTAAGTAGGCCCCAAGGAAGCTCCCTTTAAGAAAACTGACGATTTCGGCGTGACGATAAATTACAACAAATTTTTGAAAATGCAAAAAGAACTTCTTTTGAAATACTCGAGCGCGTCAGATTTTCATAGGGAAGGATTAGCTCGGTATCCTGAGAGCATATTATCTCAATCTGACAAAAATGTTGGTGGGTTCTCTTAATCTGATCGAAAGAGATCTGTATTACATGTTTATGGCACATTCCTCTTTTTTGCTTCAATTCTTCACTTCGTTTTGGTCACGGTACGTCCAAAAAATAATTTGAGGATCAACAGGCTATTGAATAATATAAATAAATGAAACTTTTCCCGAGTCCACGAAAATTGTAGAAAAGCTTCAGGAAAAAAAAGTTGAGATATAATAAAAGTTACATGATTAAGGGCCGGTTTCATAATTCGATAGTTAAAGTGCCTTTAGTAAAAGTAGACTTTATCTTAAAGTATCCTTTAAGACGACTTTAAAATAATTGCGTTTCATAATGAAAGTAGCACCTTCTTTTAATAAAAGTAGCATTTAGCTAAGTTGGCAGCCCTGAAATTTGTTTTTCGATACCTTAGACACTATTTAATTTAGTTATCTAACCTAAAATTATTGCTTTGGCGGTCTGTTGTTGTTGACAATATTGTTATATTGAATATTTACTGAATAATGGAGGCAAATATAAAACGTACAACAAACTTTACAAAGGAAGAGGAATTGTCTCTCCTACAAAGCATAGAAAAACACAAACATGTAATAGAATGTAAGACGACGAATAAAATCAGCAGTGTTGAAACCGAATTAGAGGTTCAATGTTTTGTAACAAGTTACGAACAGTAGGTTTTGATAACCGTAAACGATTTAAAAAGAGCATTTTTTATTCTTCTTAAATAAATCTCTTCGTCATCGAGTGATGAACTAGAGCTGGAAGAACGATCAAGCATGTTCATCATTTTTTCGTGAAGTATTCAGCCTCGTTGTCAAAAAATATGGAGAAAACTAGGTTATGTCTGCTTTAAAGCCACTTTATCTTCTGTAAAGTTTAGAAATTCGCACTTTAAGTTAAAGGAAACTTTAGGCACTACTTTATCTTAAAGTACGATTATGGGACCACTTTTTCAACTTTAAGCCAACTTTAATATTTAAAGGCACTTTAAGTTGATTATGAAACTGGGCCTAAGCCAACTTTAATATTTAAAGGCACTTTAAGTTGATTATGAAACTGGGCCTTAATCATCGTTGTTCCATACCAATCTTTTTTAACACCCTCCGTTTTCGAAATATTTACTCAAAAAAAAACGGAAGTTTGAATTTTCATGATGCTTTAAGTCCAAAAGTTTTAACTTTGGACAAAAATGTAAAGACACCTTTTTTGTGCAAAATGAAATAACCGTTTTTTTTATTTTCTAAACTTTTTTTTGTAAAATTTATCGTTCGCGACTTGCATGCCGCAACGCGTATTTCGGAAAACGAAATGGCTCCTCCACACTTCCGGTAATGCGGAAACCGGCAGATTTTGTATTTTTAGTAAATTTTGGATTATATTCTTCAAAATGAAATAAAAATCAAATCGCGCTCGAGAATGCCGGATTAACGGTTTTTTCACAAGTTCGCGACCCTATAATTCGGCGGCGTCAAGGACTTATCGTCAGATTAGTTAAATTTAGTCTCAAAACACTAGGATCAACCCCCAATATCTTAATCTGCCGCGCATGAGTATTTCAGACTTCCGATTTTTCTTACTAATCTGATCGCCTATCCTAGGTGCGCGTCACTACATATAAAGCTAATACTTTCCAAAGTTGTTCTATTAGATCCAAGGTATCTCTCATATCTCCAACTGCCACGCTCGAGTATTCTCAAAAAATCCCCTATTCGCCTCCCTAACTATCTGTTTAAAAGGTCATTTTCGTATCAAGTGACAAAGGCATATAAGAGGATACCAAACGAATATGAAAAGCTCACAAGTACTTCCTCCGGAATAAAATGAAAGCAGATTTGTTGCAAGGGCAGCTTGTGGATGTTTTGTTAGTTCTCAGTTTGGTGAGATGTTGGGAATGTATAATACTCCAATTAAAACATTAACGTGAATTTTTAAATCTTTAAAATCTCACATTTTCCGCCTATGGCTTTCTCTTTTTGGTTTTTTTCCTTTACTGATGTAGGCTGTTTTTCCCTACTTTTTACTTTCTAGTTCAAGTTTAGTTAGTTAGTTTTAGTATCTATATAGTTCCTGGCCGAGTGGAAGAGCAAGCTGAAGACCAACAGCTTGAACTCTGCCTTTTGGTAACTGCTATGCTTTATAAATATTAAATAGAATAATGTTACACAATATTAATTTTGTATACTAGATTACCAATAAAATCATTTATTATTATTATTTTGAACTTCTACTGCTTTGGAGGAGTTTATACACCATTTAGGCATTCTTTCCAAGTTTCCTCGATATAGTAACATGCTTATAGAATTCTTTCTGGCTAAATTATTGAGGTGTCAACAAAGTGGTGCAACATGCCTACTACTACTACTTTTATAGCTCACAATCCTGTATTGGTCTTTGCCGACTTTATGTTTATGTTCAATTATTGCTGTCTGGCATTAAGTGGATGTATTGGATGTACCAATGCTCTTCTTCCATCCGGAGCTTCCTCCAACTCAATGTTGACTGCATGTTTCACTTATTCGTTTGAGTTGTGCTTAACAGGAAAATTATTTTCTGTAAGAGATTAGGTATCTATTATATTATACGTACAGTTTGCTGTAATATTGTCTTATTGAATAAAGCGCGTTACCAATAGATATCGCAAAAAAATTATATTTACCTTAACACTTTATATGTTTTGCAAAATATTCATAAGGCTTTAGAACAATTATAAATATTCTGCGATATCTATTTGTGAAAGATAACTTAGAGCATCCGGTATAATTATCAACTGTAACTTTTGCACGCACAAGAAATCTAGCTAGCTTTGAAATCTTTTGTCATGAAAACCTATTACCTTGAGCATAACTAATTGAAATATGACAATTTATAAGATTGATTACAATTTTCGTACGATTACATGCAATAACAATTCATCATTTATATTAGTTTATACAATAATTACTATTAAATTTTTGCATCTGTCCGTATCCTTTGTTCGAATAGGTTCAGTGCTTGGGGGGAACCATTTGTAATATTGCTAACTATAAATAACATCTGATTTCTATGTTATTGCATCGACTGAGATAAATCAAACGATATTTATAACTTAAACTATTACATGGAAATCTTATAAAGATATAACACATGCTTGAATGGACTTAATTCGTTCAGTGGGTAGCGTCTTAACGGGTTTGTCACGTGTGTATCGATATATGGATGAGTTGAAATACAGGATGTGATTTTATGTTCATCCAACCTAATGTATCTTCTTCCGAAAATTCCTCCTAAGGGGGCTAGCGCTTTTTGGATGGCGGTTGCAATTCAATGGAAATTGGCAAGAAGGAACCAACACAGTCATTCCCAAATCACAGATGTAATTACGAACTCGATTCTTGTAAAGAGAATTGACAACATGTTGACGACAATTCACGATAACCAACCATACCACATTACGCTAAACTAGTAAAAAGTGATTCTCAACCTCACCCCTCTACTTATAGTGGTGGAAAGCGTTGCAGAAAGAACAAGATACGGACTAAGTAGAGAGAGAATCATTTAAAAAAAATCTCCTCAATTAAGAAACAAGAAGGAATGGGATCCAAATACCATTACCAGACTTGGAAAGAATGCCATTCAATGGTACACAGACGGCTCAAAAGCAATAGAAGGAACTGGGATGGGACTCTGAAATCTTGGGGAAAAACCCCAAGTAACTCTCAAGCGGAAATCCACGCCATAAGAAAGTGCGCCCAGTTCACTATTGATAAAGTATACAGGAGACAAAGGATTATCATAATGTTGGATAGTCAAGCAGCCATTGAAGCACTGAGCTCTTGTGTAATCAGTTCCAAAATGGTGTGAGAATGCCTAGACAAACTTATTGAACTAGGCGAGAACAATATAGTCCTTACTATGGATTCCAGGACACACTAGAATAGAAGGAAATGGAAAAGCAGATGAACTAGCAAAGAGCGGGACTGAAATACCTTTACGGGGGCCTGAACCCTTTTGCGGGATCAGCCCAATGTAATATTGGAAGAAATAGGTAAAGCCGAGAAAAAGAGAAGATCTGACCATTGGGAAGATCTAGTAGGGCTTATACAATCAAAGACTCTTCTTGGTGACTACAACCTGTTGAGATCAAGTGAATGCATAAGTCAAAGTAAAACTGCGCTAAAAGTTTTTACAGGAAGCCCAACGGGACATTGTCGCCTGAATGGGCACCTGAAAAAGCTCAAAATAGTGGGGGAAGAAGAATGCAGATTTTGCGGCATGGAAGAAGAAACCTCCATCCACATACTTTCATGAATACTTCAGAATTCTAGATCACACCACCTGGGAGATTACTGGATAGAAGATGAACATTAACCTAAGTTGAAGCCTGCAGACCTCCTGAAATTCCTCCGGGAAATAGGACTAAAGATGCAAGTAGAAGTAAGAGGGCACTATAGATCTTTTAGGTCTCAGTGAATGTCAGCTCAAAATACATACATACATACATACTAGTAAGAAGTTCCAGGATTCGGATTAGTCAAAGATGGTTGGTTAAAACACAACAATTTTCGTTTATTGGTAGATGTTCATGCAAAACCTCGATAGGTACATTGTAAGTCCCATAAGTGGCATACCATATTCAATTTTAGTCGAGCTGAGAAATACAGATCCATCGCGGTACCATCTTTCTCTCAAAGCCATTCAGGACATTTTCGACCCTTCTACAACTTTGCAATATTGATACAATCAACTTAAAATGCTGAGTAATTAGCTAACAACTTATAATATGTTCCTTATGTACTTATCTTAGCAGGGTCATTAATTGTCCACGACATAGAGAAAATGGAAAATGGTGAAGCTCTAAAGTGAAACTTACCGGAAACAAAACTCTACTTTACCTCCAAAAGACATATTTTCCATCCAAATCATTAATCAAAACATGTGTTCGGGTGAAACTTCAAATTTATTCGACATTATTGACTGAACCCCAAACCCGTGTTCTCTCATTGCTATTCAAGAGATATCCCGGCGACCATTTTGCATTAGGGTCGCGTTATGCCAGAAAACCAATTTGAAAAGCCTCTAGCTCAGCTCTATTAAACGAGAATTCCAAACAGGATTCTTGTCAAACTTTTCTGATGTTTAAAATTAAAAGCGGATGCCAAACATGATGAATGTGCTATGTATAATTGCATATTTTTTCGAATCCGGCGTTTGGGGTTAAAAAAAAACTTTGGTGTAAAGGAAAATAAGCACGTTTTCAATTATTTTATACAAAGTACGCTAGCCTAGTTTCATATTTCCAAAATGTTCGAGAGCAACGAACGTTGTTACAGTCTGTATTTGTGTACCCCTTAACAAAAAATTGGCAATTCACAATTTGGATAGTGAACTCTTTTCTATCAAATGAGCACATGATATTGATTTGGGATGTTTTCTTGATTCGAATTGTAAGTACTCACGTTATACATGATATGATGAGAAAGTGGTACTGAATCACGTAGGTAGTAGTGCTTCAGGTGACTTTACGAGTTAAAGTAGTGAAGTTTCCGGTGAGAAGGTCTGTGCCAGTCGAATAAATAGAAAGCAATGGTACTAGTTCGTCAAAAATATGATATAAGTGGCGCTACAAGACTTAAGTTTGTGTCAATAGTCGTGAGGGATTATTCGTGTGAAAATTTCCCAGGAAATTAGAGTATTCATGAAATAATAGTATATTATACACCAAGGTGGTGAAGACCATTATTATTGACGGAGCACCAAAATTATTTCGCGCGAGAGGCTTTACCCCGAGCGGAATAAGGTGCGAGGTTTATGAATGTCTTCAGCACCATGGTGTATATATATACAATTTTTTCCACTACAGTGGAGCCCCGGTAATCCGACAAACAGTTTGCAGGGCAGTGTCGGATTAGCGAATTTGTCGGATTATAGAGTACTGCCTTAGAGCCCCTATAGTCCGGATTTTTCTACAAAAGAGTACCTTGTAATCCGACAGATCCAATGATGAGATTCTACATGTTATATATATGTATGTACTCTGAAGTAAAAATTATACTTCATTATGTATGTTAAGACCATGTAGGTGCCAGGGGGTGCCGGATAAGCCAGGGGCCGGATTATCGGGGCTCCATTGTACTACCAAAATTTCAGTCAAAAATTGAAAATAATTCACAAACGCACCACGAGAAGCGCTTACTCCGTCGTCTGACTGACAAGTAAACTGTCAGTTTTCGATATATTATGAACGTACTCGTTATGTCATCAGTCATCTTTGGTTGAGAACGAATTTGAAACTAATGGCATTTTTATTTAAATATTCTTTTTTCTTATTCTTTTGAGAATCAAACCACAATAATGTTTTTTATTTTTCATTTCGACGTTTCGGTAGCGTTCCAGCTACCGTTGTCAAGATTAACTAGTAATAAAATTGATAAAAAAAATTTTGGTCCCTATCTGACACAACGTTGTGCTGACAATCCGAAACACTTTTACATTTAAGTAAAAACTGTAACATTCTATTTACAATATTTTTTTTAAGTTTAGAAAAAACACTCAAGAGAGACATAGGCCGGTAATTTGTAACATCATGCGGATCATCTTTTTTGTATATTGGTATAATTGTTGCAATCTTCAGAACAATAGGAAATTTTGCAGTTGATATAGATAGGTTAATTAAGTATGCTAAGTGTTCAGCAACTGATTCAATAGTTGCTTTCAATATCCTAATAGAAATATTATCAATTCCCATATAGTATTCTTATTCTTAAGTTGTCTCACAGTATCCACAACTACTACTACTACTGACGGGGTTGAAGAAAAACGTGTGGTTTACCATATTTGATACAGTACAGGTCTTGGAAATTGATTCACCGTAGTATTCAACGTTGTGTCAGATAGGGACCAAAAATTTTTTTATCAATTTTATTACTAGTTAATCTTGACAACGGTAGCTGGAACGCTACCGAAACGTCGAAATAGAAAATAGAAAACATTATTGTGGTTTGATTCCCAAAAGAATAAGAAAAAAAAATGAGTAATGCCACAAGGAACTTACAGAAGATATTTATTTAAATAGTTTTATTTTGATAGGATATTTCAAGCAGCAAATATGTTAAAGACAATCTCCTGGGTATACAAAATTATATTGCACAAGGTTTTTTGAACCACTATCCCTGAATTCTCAAAATATTTGAATCTGTCCATTATTGACCTAGGTTGAGGTGCCATCCATAAAGTACGTCACACGTTAATGGGGAGGGAGGGTATCACCGAAGTGTGACATCGTGCGACAAGGGGCACAAGGGGGTCAATAGTTTTGTGACGTCACATGTTAAAATTTAAAACACAAAGTACAAAGTTTGGATGTGAATTAAAAAATTTACGAACTTGATCTATATTTATTAATAATTTAGCATTTTATTAGTTTATTATGTAATAAAAATAAGTGAAAAATGAAAATAGCTGTTTTTCCTTGATTATTTTTAAATACATGCATACATTTAAAAAATGTGTGACGTTACATCTAGAGGGGGGGTTATAAAAATGTGACAACCTGTGACAAGTACGGGGGAGGGGTTCAAAAGTCCTAAGATTCATGTGACGTACTTTATGGATGGCTCCTAATCATAGAAAAAATTATTAACCACTAATGGAGAAATTCAACTTCTCAGTTGGCTAGAAGTAGCAATAATTGTCAACTTCATAGCTAGTAGTGGAAAATAGTTAATTCTTAATATTCATCCATCTTGAACAGACTGAGAATACGTCGTTATGGTCAGTTTTTGTACTAGGTATGACTAGATCCAAGACCAATCCCGAACAAGTTCAACCATCTATATAATATCAACAGGTTGTTTCTGCAATGAAGGAAGCAGATAACATGGACAATAATGGTACAAAGATTCAGTTCACAGGGCTTGGCTATTGAGTAGGTACAACCCACACATATGAATGAATGAACAGGTAAACAATATTTAAAAAAATTAAAATTATTCATCCTCGTTGTGACATTTTGTATTGAAATATTTCCAAGATAATGTTATCCACAATTGCCACAAATACCGTTTATAACTTGTTTTATAATGATAGAAAAAACTCACCCCGTATTTCCAAACCATCCCGTCAACTTTATGTGGAATGATTCAATTGAAGCTTATGATGATAAATTTCAGCAGGTCCGCTCCCTTAACGATATATATATATATACAGGGTGTCTCAAAATTGACGCCCGTCCTTTCAGAATATGAATCGGGGGGCTAAAACGAATTAAAACGTAAGATTAAAAAAATTGCGTTATGTCCATGGTTACAGAGTTATTGACAAAAAACAAAGATCTAACATTCAATGTTTAAACTTTATTAAAAACGAATATTTGTTACAAAACAAGAAATTAATTTATAAAAGGTCAATGCAAATATTTGCACGATTTATCAATGAATCACGAACCCTCTGTAGCATGTTTTCGTCTATAAATGTCACAGCAGCGTGAATACGAGCTACTACATCTTCCGCACTCTCAACAGGTTCAAAGT
This sequence comes from Galerucella tenella, assembly GCA_910591685.1. Classification (NCBI taxonomy): domain Eukaryota; kingdom Metazoa; phylum Arthropoda; class Insecta; order Coleoptera; family Chrysomelidae; genus Galerucella; species Galerucella tenella. The sequence goes on from CAJUYH010000804.1 coordinate 38,709, forward strand.
AAATTTTTTCTTTCAAGAATCCCCAGAAGAAAAAATCTAATGGATTTAGATCTGGAGATCTAGGAGGTCATAGTACAAGTCCACTTCTTCCAATCCAAAAGTCGGGAAATGTTTGATTTAGTAATGTTCTCACTTGTCTACCATAATGTGCAGAAGCACCATCATGTTGGCACCAACAATTCAATCTAGTTCCTAATGGAACTTGATCGAGAAATGGCAGTGGTAAATTGTCGTTTAAAAACTGAAAATACGATGCTGAATTAAGTCGGTTAGGTAACATATTTGGGCCGATTACATTATTATTTAATAATCCATCCCAAATGTTTACTGACCATCGTCTTTGGTGACATCTTTTACGTATTAAATATCTCACCACTCGTGCAAATTATGAGTATTTAAATAATCCCTGTCTGGGTAAATGTACACCCATCAGTAAACATAATATTTTCTATAAAATGTGGATCATTGTTTACGTTATCCAATAACCATCTACAAAAATTAATCCGAAGCTCCCTATCTCCTTCGTGTAAAACTTGAACTTTTTGAGGCCTAAATGGATATAAGCCATTCCTTCTTAATAATCTATGAATGGTATCTTTTTGGAAATGCGTTTGTCTCGATGTAACTCGAAGACTTGTATTTGGTTCCGCTTCAACAAAATCAAGAATTTGCTCTTCTTGGACGACGTTGAGCGTAGAATGGCGTCCTCCCATTATTTAATCTGGGATTTAAATTACCTGTTTCCAGTAATCTTTGTTCAACCCATCGTATAGTTTTTGCATCAGGGTGCCGTCAATTTGGGAATTTTACGGTATATGCTCTAAATGCAGCACTGGCATTATCATTATGCGCACCTAATGAATGTTAGATCTTTGTTTTTTGTCAATAACTCTGTAACCATGGACATAACGCAATTTTTTTATTCCTACGTTTTAATTCGTTTTAACCCCCCGATTCATATTCTGAAAGGACGGGCGTCAATTTTGAGACACCCTGTATATATATATAGGATAATTATTCCAAAAAACAAAACGAACCTCATTTGAACATAATTGACAAAAATACCTCGACGGGCAGCGAATAAAGTGATTTGTGGTGTTTTTTAAACACGACTTCGTCATTACCCTAATAGCCTTTGATTCAGAATTAGGGGTGCGCTTAAAGGGCGTATATATAGTGAAAGCGTTACAGGTGATTTTTCGTTATATATTGAAATGATATTATTTCAATAATGTTTGGCCAGTTACAATTCACAACAATTTATACGATAACTTCCAATCATTTTCCTAAACTCTTGGATAAATTCCTCTGGAGCTTTCGACCCTTTTGTACACATAAAATTTCAAATTGAAGTCAATGAATATTGTGTTCAAACTTTCACCGGGAGTTGGAGAAATTTAGTCATTTCATAGTTTCACGTTTTTTTTTCCGAATTTATACTACCACCTCGTATTTTTGCTCCCCAAGTCACTATATTTGAAAAGTGGCGCAACAAAAAATATAACAGAATATCACTCCACCGATTTCACAATATAAAACATTTGTAATATCAAAAGTCAAAATACAATGGTTACCAAGGTCATTCATTGGAGTGGTCCCCTTTTGCGTAGGTATCTTAACAGGACACGCGAAGCCATTTGCAGATTCTGTCACCTAGAAGAGGAAACTGCAGAGTGAATCCTATGCAAGATTCTTGTGGTAGGCGATAAAACGCTACCGGCAAGAAATTACATGAAAGATTCAGTCTCGTAGCTGATTTGCCTTTCGGAAAGATAATGTAGGTACTCTGGATCCAGAAGACCACAATGAATCTATAGAAAAATTCGTGTTGTGTCCATTGATTTATTATGAAAAACTTTAACAAAAGAATTACTATGATGTTTCCGACAATGGAGAATAAATTACCAAAAACTCTGCTTTCTAAAATAAATTACCTACATGCCCGAGGAAAATTAGTCAAATTAGACATACCTAGTGATTTTTGTGGTAACTTAAATACGCATTTACACGCAAATATAACATTTTTTATTGAAACACCTCTATGCTATTAATTTTCTTTTCATTAAAACATCCAACGAATTAAAGGTCCTTGATATCCTATCTTTCTATACACCACACATTTTATTTGATGAAAATCTCTCTGTATTCATGCTATTTTCGTATAACTCAATAGACTTGATACGTGATGGAATTCGTTACGCTTTTCATTTTTTTTAATCATTGAAAGTTCTCACAGTATTATGTATGAATTTCACAGGTTAACTTCGTATCATATAATTCGATTTTAATGTGCTCTGTATATTTTATTTTGTTCAAATTGAGGAATACTTTTGATTATTTACATAGTTATCATAGATTGTCATCCCCTACGTATTGTAATGACATCATAATTTTATTACCTTTGTATTGTTTGGCAAATATTATATTTCAATCAAATCATTATTCTTGTTTTCCTCCTATTCTAAGCAAAATTTTAGAATGTTTGACCTGACTATGAATCTACAAGTCACGCAGAATAATTTTTTTTGTGAAATGTGAGATACATTTTCTCTCCCTTTGTATAAAATTTTTAGGGACATACTGTATATCATACCTAACCAAAAATCATTCCCTCATCCTTTTGTAATTAAATTGTGTCAATTATATGAAACTCATTTCTCTAAACATCATACTAAAAAATACCCAACATTACTGTGATGATACACATATTGACAACATTGTATAAATTTTAATATCTAATGTTCGGGTAGTCTGGCAGAAAACGTTCTCTCTCTGCGTACTGGAAGCTCCGCCTTGTCTCGAGATACCAGTTCACCTGTACATAGTACGTGAGAAAAAAGTATACTGAGAACACAGAATATCCCAACAACAAAGAAGCGACATCTCTGCCTCCAATATTAGGTGCTGTTTATCATTTCATTGTTGGTGGTTGTTATGTGAAAAGTAGACAACCCACGCTACTTTCCACACGTATTAATATTGCATAAATGAACTTGAATAACATTTCACTTGCTTTTGACAGTGGAACTTATTTCTATAGGCATTTCAGTGCTGAAACTGTCATTAATGTAAAAACTTTTTTTGTAATAAATGCCAAAAAAGTTGGTTCGCTTTAATCGTCCACCCTGTAAAACACAATCCAGACGATCGTTTCTCACATAAACAAATATCTGTTTATTCTGTATCAGACGACACGAAAGTAACCGTAAGCTTTAGTTTTACGACATGCAAAAATCGCCAACTAATGCAAGAATTGGTTGCACACAACATAAGCACAAGTGGAAGAATAACTGCATTTACGGTATCTATGTAGGATGGCGTATGAAGGAAGTACACGAGCAAACCACCTGTTATTGCGAGTATTAGAATTTCTTAGGTCGTTTGCCCTTTGCAGTTTCAAACAATCGTTATTAAATTGTTTGATTTTTTTTCAGTTCTCCATCATCGCTCGAACCAATAAAATTATTAGCGACGAATAGGTACATGTACAAATATATTAGGTGGTACAGTCTGGTTTCTTTAATAAATTTAATTAGCAGTTCTGTGTCCATTTGCTCACCCAAAACAGTTTCCAAATTGCCATTCTAACTTATTTTGTTTTTTTTATACCAGGTATTTGGAGCAATCACATATTATGTGCTTCACTGTTTGACACTGTGTGTCTTTGTTACATATATTGCAGGTTCCTTGTCTTCCTTCACTATTACAAACTTATGGGCTAAATTGTTGTGCCCTAATCGGAGTTGATTGATTTTCACTTGGTCCTCCCGGAGTCCAGTTTTTTTTCGCCACGGTTTCACATCGCGTTTAATCTCGCGGAGCTTAGAGTTGGGCATTTCCCACTCATAGCAGTGACTTGAAAAATCTCTACTGGTTATGTTCAGAAATTAACACGCGGGAATCAAATAGTACATACAAAAATGCCAAAATTAACTACTATAATCTGATTAAACATGCTAAATATAATTACAATGCTAACTTGATATATAACTCGCTAAATAAACCTAAAACTGTATGGAAGCTAGTAAACAATGTAACAGGTAGGGGAAAAGTATCTGATAATATAAGGTTAAAAATCAACATCGTAGACTGCTCGAGCCCGATGGTAGTGGCTAACACATTTTGCGATTTTTTTGCTAATATAGCAGGGCAAAAATTAAAAAATTACTACGGTGAATCAATTTCCAAGACCAGTACTGTATCAAATATGGTAAACCACACGTTTTTCTTCAACCCCGTCACTAAGGAAGACATTGTGGATACTGTGCGACAACTTAAGAATACGGGAATTGATAATATTCCTATTAGGATATTGAAATCAACTATTGAATCATTTGCTGAACACTTAGCATACTCAATTGACCTATCTATATCAACTGCAAAATTTCCTACTGTTCTAAAGATTGCAACAATTATACCAATATACAAAAAGATGATCCGCATGTTACAAATTACCGGCCTTTGTCTCTCTTGAGGGTTTTTTCTAAACTGTGAAAAAAATTATTGTAAATAGAATGTTACAGTTTTTAATTAAATGTAAAAGTGTTTCGGATTGTTAGCACGGCTTCCTGCAGGGTCGATCAACACAAAAAGCTACGTTTAGCCTACTAGAGCAATAGATTCTGGCAAACATGTTGCCGGATTATTCTTTGACCTCTCAGGAGCGTTTGATTTCTCGAATTTCGAATTTATTGAAAACAAACTATACAGCTTAGGCTTTAGGGGTATATTTTTGGAGTGGGTAATGAACTTTTTGAATGACCGTAAAATATATGTGAGAGTAGAAGAGGCTGCTCCCGATTTTCAGGAATATAAACTGCGGGGTTCCTCAGGGATCTGATCTGGGACCACTATTATTTCCACTTTTTATAAATGTTTCACCTAGGCATATTTCAAAAGCCAAAATAATATCATTGTTTGCGGATGATACATCTGTGGTAGTAGAAGGAGAGACCTTTGAGGAACTTGTCTTAACACTGGAATCTTTATTGGAATCTTTCGTGCTATGGTGCCAAGCAAATTCTTTGATAGTAAACATTGGAAAGACTGAATGTATTTATTATCGGTTTTAGAATGGTATTAATAGTAGAGAGATTAAAATTCAGTATGAAAATATATGTATAAGGTCTCAAAAGTTTGTAAAATTCATAGGTATCTTTGTGGATCAAAATATGAGATGAGATGTTCACATAAATCATTTAAGTAAAAAATTGAACAAAGCTTATTCCGCAATATCCCGAATTAAGAGTTCACTAACACTGCATGCTGTATTAAATGTTTACTATAGCCTTGTGTATAGTCATCTGTTATTTAATGTAGTGCTCTCTGGAAATGCCTCAGAAAATGATAGAATTTGTATAGCACAAAAAAGAATTATCAAGAAGATATTTATTATTCCACACAGGGAATCATGTAAACCAGTATTTTCAAAATATAGACTTTTCCATGCATTTTATGTATAAAACTATTTTGTTCATTAGAGACCATTGTGATAATCTAGAACGAACGCTATTCCAATTGTAAAGCACAGAACAAATAAATTTGAACTGTCGCCCTTATTTCAGGGCATAAAATTATATAATCATTTACCCGCAGATTATAAGGGCGGGTTTATCAATGCTCGGTTAAATATTGTTGCCTTCGGCTAAATCTTAGCTGTTGGTCAAAGTGTTTATCAACTGCCAGTTTGCTTTAGCTGGCAGTCAAACTTTCGGCTATTCTAGCTGCCACTATCAAGTTGATGTTAACCATAAAACATACAGTTAAATATGAGAAAGTGGTGTTCCGTTATTCTAACCATAGATTCTAACTGACAACTGTGTCATGATTTTTTCATGTTTGCTTATATTTTGCAACAAAGATTATTTCAACTTTAAATTTGATTGTGTTATTATCGTTTAGGGTAAAATCGAGAAGCTTATTTGATTCTTCTATAGTAGTTTAGTAGCATCTAGGTTCTGTTTGTATTTTATTCCATTGTTATCGTCAATGTATCTTGAGGGACTTGACGACCTTTTGGATGAAGAGCTTGGAGATTGGCGAAATATTGGAATTTGTACGAAAGACGACCATATACAGTTGAAGAGCTCGATGATGTTTATTACTCGGTTTCGATTATCTAAACCCAGTGTTCTCATGATACTCCAACAAATTCCAGCTATTCTCGCCAAGTCACAGCATCCGTCTTTTTGCATTCTATTATTATACTTTTATGGTGAACGGCTACTTTTATAAGTACCTAATTGTCGCTCTGACTCCGTGAAATTGGGATATCTTTTTTGTTTTGTGGACATGCTCAAATGCAAACAACTCAACAAAGCACAACATAGACGAAATAAAAATAACAGTACCACAATTTTGACACTGACATGTGAAATTTTCCACGATGTTGTCAGAGTAAGCTTACGGTAAAATAGGAAAATAATAACTTTCACCTCTATATTCTTGATTTACTGTGTTATATATGTAATATGCGAATCAAATTAATAATAATGTATATTTCATGTAACGGATGATCCTCCTTACACCAAATTAAAATGATAAATTGACACTCTGACAATATTACACTCACGTTCATAACCCGAACAAGGTTGTCAAATGCTCAATTACACTTAGCCTCCAGTTAGCTAGCTGTCAGTTATGTGGTGCATTGATAAACGCTTTCTATTGTAACCGAGACATTGACTGGCGGCTAGAGATAGCTGAGGGCCACGTAGCTGACAGATTTAACCGGGCATTGATAAACCCGCCCTTAATCTGGTAACTATCGGTTATTTAAAAAAAAAGTGAAACATTTGTTTGTAGAGAAAGCTTATTATAGTGTTACTGAATTTTTCTGTGACAGTACTATCTAATATTATGTGTTTGTGTTTGTTTGTTTGTGATAACATTTATTGACTTGTCCTTTACATTTATATGTCTATAAGGATGAATAAAGTTTACTCACTTACTTACTTACATTTTGCCACGCACTCAGCACTTTTGTTTTTATGTAGCCTTTAAAATCTCTAGGCACAACATTTGGCACATTCACCGAACTTAGGCTTGTAGAAGCTTGCCGCGCTAGAAGATCTGCCTCTTCATTGCCACGAATTCCAACATGGGATAGGACCCACATAAACTCAATCTTAAAAATTAGTTTCACACAATATTTCTCCGGGAGAAAGTGAAGAAGCATTTTTAGATGTATGACGAAACTTTTTATTATAACAAATTGTTCAGAATTGATTGTATCAATCTTTTTAAAGTTGATGAATGAGACCAGTGGCTTTGGAAACGTCGATCCATTAACGCAATTCAAGAATATCAAAAAAGTGAAATTTTTCATTTGTCGTAAAAAAATTATTTATTGTTGACAATATCCATTTCGTTCGAACAGTTATATCTCCTTTGTATTCCAACTATGGTATTGTAAGTACAACAAATCACTCACTATCATTTATCGACATTACATATTTGTTTCTGCGTCAAGTAAATATGACGAAAAAAATTTTTAAGTTAAGATTTATGTAGACGTGAGGATTTAAGAGTGGCCGTGTAGGAACTAGTTTATTGAATTAATTTTCAAATTAATATTACATGAACCTTTCTTAATGGCTTAATAATTAACGGCGAGAAAAAGTAATGTATGCGTTTTAATACAGGGTGAGTGGATAAAAATAAAACAAAGCCACTATAACGACAATGAGTCTACCTCGCTTCCAAACTCTAGGGCCCATCGATTTTGGAACAAAAATAGTTTCCCATATTTTCTATGTCTGAATATTTCGCTTTAATTAAGGTCGTAAGACACATAACCTCATAGTACCCGATCCGAGAGTCGGTCGCATGTTGATTAACACCGAGCTCTCTAACTGCACCAAGACAGTAGCTGCCGATTCTACCCGGCGTCGGTAAGGTGGGTGTGAGGAACCCCATGCGATCTAACACCCGCTACCATCAATGTAATAGTAAATCTATGCCCATGCGCTACCTAGTAGCTTCGTCAAATAAAGTCACGTCGATTGTCAGCATTGTCGCTCAGTTGGTAGGTTGAAATTGTGCAAGAAGGAAGTGTAGTGTATGCTCAAAGTGCTTTGGGGCTTGTCACTTTACAATCTTACTGTACCCGCGACCGTTTTATAGGAAAAGTACGTTTGCTAGCATTATGGCAGGAAGGTGATAACGAGAATCACAAATTCTCTGTATTGGAGAGCGAAGGAGAGGAAGATCAAGTTGAGGTAGACATTCATAAAGATGACGAAATTGACTGAACAGCTGAAAATGAAGTAGATAATACTGATTCAGATCAACAAAAACATCATGAAGGCACAGAAAAGAGTCCGAAGTTTTGAACAATTTTAGACCTACCAACAAATCTACAGTGTCAAAAAAATATTACCTTGAAAAAGACAACACCAAAAGGCTTCGAAGTGTTCCAAATAAGAATGTGAGAACGAGGACCGAAAATATAATTACTCATTTGCATGCGTAAAGAGTTATGCTAAAAATGCAAAAAGCAGATTTGACTGCTGGTCATTATTACAGCACAAACAATAATGAACCGTTTGTCAAAGGCTGGATTTAAAAAAGCTGGAGACACAACTGACAATGCCCAAAAACAATTTCACTGACCTATCCACTTTAACTTTAAATTTAACTTTAAACTTTTATTTTCAAATTTTCATAACGTGTATATAAAAAATCAAAGATTTTGAAGGTTTATATTACTTATTATTACTATTTAAGCAGTTTTGAATAACTTCAATAAGTAAGGAATTAATTTAATTTCCTTTATATTAAAATTGTGAAACCTCTCTTAATAACAGACACCTCCCAATAAACGGACAAAAAAATCCCTTTAACTGTTAGCTATTAAATAAATACTTATTTTTTATTCAATAAAAATTAATCCAATTCCAATTTTTCCTACTTCTCAAACTACTTTATAAAAAAAACTTGTTTATGTACTTCAAGTAAATTTACAAAATATAAATCCATTCGATATTCCGGAAATATAAATCAGCCCCCGTATAAACTTTCTGATGTTTTATTTAGTAATAACCCTTTCCAATACAATTTCAACCTAACTTTAGAAATTCTCCCACAATTCCACTCGCTTTACTTTGTTCAAATTACACATCCTATAATAGATTGAATTAAGCCGGAGCTCTCTAGGGCAAACTCAATTAAGAACGAACTAATGCCGTTTCGGTCGTGACTTGTAATACTTTTTTGTCTTTTCCTTCTATTTTCACAGGTAATAAGTAACGTGTAGTGCTGAATGTTGTATGTTAGTTACCAGGTAATGCACTATAAATTGTGCAATAATTATAAGAGATAACGCGAAACGTTGAGCATCACTTAGTGTGAATTTTTCAAACAAGTGTTTTACGAGCCATGTCTGTCTTTTAACACTGAACATATTTTATTACTTGTATCATGAAAAAAGAACATAATATATAATATGCACCAAAGTTTATTGTTAATGTACCTATTCACTTACCTTACTAAACAGAAATCATGGATCGACGTTGCCCTCACATGATTAACGCGAAATTTACAGTTCTGGTCTGTTTGTTTAGAGTGTCCAATTAGCCTGATAATTGGACACACACTTCAGTTTTTTCCGGCCGGTAAGCATAATCTGGCTACCAGGAACAAAAAATTGTATTATTGCAAATGCCATTATCAACAAATACACGTGAAAATACTACAAAATTGGTTGCTAAAAAGGGATAATAGGGTCTGTTCCAACCGCAGTCAAAAACTGTCAGAAACGATCAGAGAATAACTGGTCTTGGCAAACAACGATTTTACTTTCCCGTAATTCCTATCACTGATTTCATTGGTCGACTATTCTCTGATAGTTTCTGATCGCGGTTAGAACAGATCTAAATATTTACAAATTAATCTGATGAATCAGTAGCTGCTGCATTAACAGTTTTTTATAACTACAAAAGTTTCTGCAAGCCTACGTAATTTTATGTCCATGTAGAACTTGGCCATCATTTGCCATAATACCTCAGGCTATCATTCATACTTTCTAGTATAATAATTAAGTCACAAAAATATTACGCCCTATTGAATATCTAAGAAGACAGCTCGCAACTGTGGTGACTAAACACCAATTTTCGATATGCACGCACAGTTGCCGGAAACCGCAGGCAAAAACCTGTCGACTGCCTGCGTGTGTATGGCCAGAAATTGCCGACCGCCTCCAGGAATGTCAACACTGAATAGAATAGGAAAAAATTATTTCACCAAATAAAAATTGTACATAGAAATTATCAATACTTATTGTGAAACAGGTCATAAAATCATATACAATAAACATATACATAAAATAAATTTTCAACAAATAGTAAATAAAAAAAAATCTACCAAACAACAAATTTTTGATGTATTGGTCAAAAATAAAATATTATGTTAGAAACTTGTCTATTGTCTAGCAATTTTTGTCCAACAAAAATTGTTTTACTTTACACTCAAAATTGTGTAGATTGCCACTATTCTTTATGGTGTCTGGAAGAGTATTATAGAATATCTTCTGTATGTTCCACATTCTTCTCAAAAAGTGTCGTCCGGTGCCTAGATATTAATAATTGACCCTTATTCCTAGTGTTATAGTTATGAGAAGCACGTTCGGCAACGTATATTGACTTATTCTTATGAATATACGCACATGCATCCAAAATATATACTCCAGCTAGTGTAAGAACTCTAAATCTCTTAAAAAACTCCCTACATGAATCGCGAATTCGCAGCTTTGCAATAATTCTAATTGCATATTTTTGAATAATAATAATGCTTGGTAGAACAGGTACCCCAATTAAGTATGCCATATTTCAAATGAGAGTGAAAATTGGCATGATAAAGTGTTAAAAGTGTGCTTTCACTGCAATAATTGGCAAGACATCTAAGACTATAGCAACGTTTTCTTAATTTAATACAGAGGTTATCAATATGTACATTCCAAGTTATGACATGGTCTATAGTTATTCCTAATATCTCAGTGTTGTCCGTAGTTGTAATAGGAAAACTAGTGTTTTCAAACAACTGGTCTTGTGAAAATTTACCATTATTATCAAATAACACCAGAAATCCTGTCTCACAGGTAACAATATGCTAAAACTATTATCAAACGTCAATTGGGGAAGCGATCGTAATACTCTCCTAAATATTTATAAATATTACATTCGATCTCACTTAGATTATGGAGCAATAGTGTACACTACAGCAAACAAAAAAGCATTAACAAAACTTGAAGTGATCCAACGCTCAGCATTACGGTTAGCAACAGGAGCATTTTACACGAGCCCAAGAGAAAGCATTCTTGTAGAGTTAGGAGAAATGCCACTAAACCTACGCAGAGAACTACTTAGCTCACAATACTCAATAAAAGTACACTCAATTAAATCTCATCCAGCAAAAAACGTTACTTTCGCCAGCAAAATCCAATCCCTCTTCATCACCCATCCACGAATAAAGGCTCTTTCTCATTAGACGTGCCAGGAACCGAATCGGCAACGGCAAGGCACATGCTCGGCGCGAGCAAGATTTTTTGAGGCAATTCACACTGCAATAGGCTTGCCGTGGGTTAGTAGTTTTCAGCTTTGTGAAAAGTGATGTTCCCGACTTCTACGTTAATAAAAATTGCTCTGATGTTAGATGAAGAAGAACTTGAAATGAACAATTCAAGAAAGAGTGTTCCATAATGTGTTTTTATACATACTGTCAGCGTATCTTTTATTAGAGAAATCATAAATAGCTTCATTTTCTCTAACATATTCGATAACGATTTCATCTTGTTACAATGAAAAAATGTCCTTCTGACGAGACGACATGCTGACCACTAAACTTCTAAAATCCTAGGAACGCAAATACTACCAAGCCGGTAAAGTATTCACACTTGTCTGAACCTGCACGGAACATGCTCGGCAAATATTGTTTGAGAAGAACCCCGCGGGCAAAGGCCGTCGCTTGCCGAGACGTTGCCGGCATAATGTGAATTAACCACACAAAATCCATATGATCAATGAAAAAGATATTTTGCCGATTCGGTGCCTTGCCTGTGCCGAGCACGTGGCTTGCACGAAAGTGAGAATTGGCCTTAACTCCGCCATTCCACGAAAGAATTAATAAAGCATGCCAAAAATACAGCATTATTTATCCACCAGTTTACATCTGTTCAGATGAGGCATTGCCACCCTGGACTCTCCAAACCGTGAGATGTAATACGCAGCTCACTGAATTTAATAAGCATGTACACCCCACCAAACTTATCCTAAATAGCTTTGGACACATCCTCACGAAGTACCATAACCACGAAATTATATACACAGATGGATCAAAACTTGAACACGGGACATCGTCAGCAGTAGTAACAAACAGTGGCACCTATGGATACAAACTACCTGATGATTACAGTATATTCTCAGCGGAACTGTATGCTCTTTATAAGGCGACACAGCACTGCATCGATCATATTTCAAAATCCTTCCTCATAATCACTGACTCACTAAGCACCATTGAGAGCATCAAACAAATGTATCCAGCCAATTACTTAATTATGCGAATTAAAGAGCAAATACATCACATCCTTAGTTCAAATAAAATAATAGAGATACTTTGGGTCCCTTCACATATCGGAATCGATGGAAATGAACGTGTCGATGCAGCTGCCAAGCAGACAGCCACTAACAACTCCCTACCACTCGCAGAATCCTCAATTCTCAGCTAAGATTTGAAAACGACCTTCAGAAAAAAAATCGGTGACCACTGGAAAGAGCTTTGGACACATTCTCCAACCAAACTGAGAGAAATCAAGAAATCCACTTTACCATGGACTAAGCTGCCGAGAACTGGAAGAGCAGAGACGATTCTCACACGGCTTAGAATAGGTCACACACGACTCACCCACCAGCATTTACTCTCAAAAGACATTCCACCCATATGTGACATGTGTAATGTGCAAATAAGTGTATCACATATATTAGTGCAGTGTCCTAAATTCAAATTACAAAGAGAACTTCACGGTATTAAAGGTTCGTTAGAGAACATACTAAACGAAAATTACAACATAGAAAACGTATTAGGGTTCCTTAACCAAACTAATCTTTGTTCTAAAATTTAAGGTACCTACCACATAACTGTATGTATTGTATTGTATTTTATTGCTAACTAAAACCTTGTTTCTTGTATTGTCCCACTGCTAATAACCCTTAGTGGTTGATGCAGTTTGATATTAAAATAAAAAAAAATAAAAAATAACACCACAGTAGTTTTAGTGGTGTTTAATTTTAAATTATTTTTTTCCGACCACATTACAACTTAATCGTATGTTTTCTCAGTCGATATTTTTAGTGTATCTGCATTATTTTCAATAATTAAAATATTGTTGTCATCAGCATAACAAGTTGAGTTTATTCCCGGCATAATTTCATGCTCAGCTTTTTGAATATAAATGCCCTACTGTGGAGATATTTCAGTTGTGTTTGCAAAACATTTTAAAATGATCTAAAACCAGACATGTAATGACCAGGAAGATTTTTATTTAAAAGTTCAACGCTTGAGAAATTTACCAAAAGCCGTCATTTAAATGTTGATGAGATTTTTTTCTCAACAGGAAGAAGTTTCAAAAGAAAAAGGAAAAATAAAATGATTTTTTTCACCACTCTATTAATTTTTATAATGCAACTGCATTATATAAAATAAGAAGCTGCAAATTATCAATTATCATACTTATTTATAATGTCTTACATTAAATATGAAGATGCAATTTAATTATAATTGAATTGAAATTGACGTTTGCCAATAATTCACAAATCGTTTTGACCCTGAATAAATTCTTTGAATAAAAAAAATTATGGGTTACGCTGCTGCGATATACTCATAATCAAGTTACTGGAGCGTCATTATTCCAAAAGAAAAATAAACGGCATTGTTGCCGGTTTTTTGTCAATAATCTTTGTTTCTTTTGTATTCTTCGTAAGCCCATAAATATATCGAGGAGATAAAATCGTAAACTTGTAAATTGCATGACGAAAACGTGATGGTATTTTCCCTCTTCGGTGATGGTGGTAGCCATATTGTGCGTAGTTGTGTGTAGAGGTTCCTGGTCTACTATATATATTTTTTTACGTACAGTTAATAACACTTCTTGCTTCCAAGAAACAAGTGATGTGATTAATTGCATTTTTTTATGATACAGCAAGAATGTGAGCTCTTCAATTAAACATGGAAGTAAAATTAATTAATTCGGCAACTAGGAGCAATCTTGAAGCCAAAAATTGTCGGAGTGAATCAGACGATACACGTACGCAGACGGGTTATTCAGGTGACAGCTGATGTATGTCAGTATCAGGTTGACCTTTAAAACCATGGGGACTAATTTGCTTATAATAATAATAATAATAATAATAATAATAATAATAATAATAATAATAACCCGTGGGGGGTGCTGGTCCCCTATCGGGCGCTTCCCCAGGTGGTGGATAGGGGAAGGCCTTTTAGATATAAAAGGTATCGGGGAAATTAAATACCTCGGAGCGAACCAAAACCAGTAAGTTTCAGGACACGACGGACTCCATGTAAGGAGCGGTACTCCGACAGCGTCTGTTCTCCATGGAAGGAGCGGCTGAATCATCACCTGGCAGTAGGTCTAAAATGCAACAATCACGATGTCGAATTGTAAAACTAGATTACCCCAGGTGGGTAGAGCGAAATGCTCAGAATCCCACACTGCTAGTGTACCTAGTACATCGGCTGTCTGCTCCACGGATTCTGGGGGGAGCAATAATTCGATTGTAAATTCCGGGACTTTAAATCTCAGGAATCGGCAGGTGAATCGACATTGCAACACCTTAAACTCTTGTCGCGTTCAAGCTGGTGCTAGAAGTGCTTGTTCGAAAAATGATGAATCAACTTCTTCCTCGGTTAGCGGTAGGCGCAGCGTGACACCGAGTAGGGCTACTGTGACCCACACTCATGAGGAAAACAACATCAATCCTCATCCGCCGGCTTCTGCTGTTTCTGGAGTGACGCAAGACGGCACATCCACGACCACAAAAGCCGGAAAGCCCAGGAAGCGCATGAAGTGGACTATTGAGCTGAACTCTTTCATTATGCGCTCCTACTTCAAAATCACCAAGATGGAAACTGATATGACAACATACAGATACGCCCTCCACTGTGCATTCATAGAACATTTCCCAGAATTCCAGCATCTCACGGAACAACGTATTGCTGACCAGCGTCGAAGTATTGTGAAAAACAATCTACTACCCGATCCGACGTTGCAACAAATTCGAGGAGAAGTCCTTCTTGTTCTACAAAATGAGGAGAATGACATAATTACCGATCATGATACACATGAACCGGAGAATGCACAAGAAGACAACAATGGCGATGAAAAAATAAACATTGATTGCGACAAAACACCTGATAATGACTATAATACAGAGCTTTGTAAAGCACTAGCAGAATTTAATGGCACCAACCCAATACACCGGCCCAAACTACCCAAGCTGCGAACCAATAAGAGCACCAACAGCATAATAGCAGCAGTGAACTTACTATTGCAGAACCATGCCAAAGACTGCAAAGCACTGGAACAACTTCACACTCTCATCTATTGTGGAGCGGTGGCAGTGCTTCGAATTCATAATCAACGAATCCAATTCCCTGAAAACAATCAGAGTAAGGACTACAAACAGCTCAAGCCCTGGTGGCAACGCAGGCTCGAAAGTTCCATTGATGACATCAGGAGGGAATTGGGGCAGTTGACAGAGTTTAAGAACAACTTGAAACCGTCGAGGCGATTAACAAACAGAGTGAGAAAGATCTATCGAAAAATCAAAACTTATACAGGTCACCCACAACATGAACAACATGTATCTGAATATATGGACTTACTCAGGCAAAAGTTAAAGGCAAAATCCAAACGTTTATCTCGATATGTCAAGTGCACGAAAAGGAAACAACAAAATTACTTATTCAATAACAATCAGAAGTTATTTTACAGGCAACTGAGCGGTACAGTAAACAATCAGAACCAAAGTCCTCCAAATAAAGATGAGCTGACGGAATACTGGTCTTCATTATGGTCGAAGCCTGTCGAACATAAATCCAACGCTCACTGGATAAGAACTGAGGAGGAAAAAATCAATATTGAACCGATGCCTTTCGTTAACTTGACAACAACCGAGGTAACCGAAGCTATAAAGAGTACCAGTAATTGGAAGACACCAGGAGTTGACCATGTCCAAAACTTTTGGTATAAGAAGTTTGACAGTCTACATGAAGCAATGGCAACATCATTCTCACATATTTTGCAACATCCAGAAGATACACCACCATTTCTGACACTGGGCTCGACCCACTTGCTTCCCAAAACACATCAAACTCACGATCCTTCGCAGTATAGGCCCATAACCTGCCTACCAACTATATATAAAATATTAAAGGCTTGCATCACTAACCGTATTTACAGACATGTGGACCAAAACAACATCCTGTCAGAAGAACATAAAGGTTGCAAACGAGATCACCAAGGCTGCAAAGAACAACTTATCATTGATTCAGTTATACTGAAACAGGCGCAAAAGGAAAAGCGCAACATCCACACGGCTTTCGTAGATTACAGGAAAGCATTTGATAGCGTTCCACATTCCTGGCTTGTTAAAGTTCTGCAAATTTACAAAGTACATCCCACGATTGTTACTTTTCTAGAATCATCGATGAAGCACTGGCGAACGAACCTTCATTTACAAATAAATGGCCAATACCTCCAAACTGAGGAAATTTCCATCCGTAGGGGGATCTTCCAAGGTGACTCCCTTAGTCCACTTTGGTTCTGTTTGGCAATGAACCCACTCTCCAATCTACTCAACGATACGGATTACGGCTATAAACTTAAAGCCAACAGGAACACTAGCTGCACTGTTTCCCACCTTTTATATATGGATGACATCAAAATATACGCATCCAACCAGCGTCAAATTCAACATTTACTCAATATCACTGAAAAATTCTCCAGTGATATACAAATGGGATTTGGATTAGACAAGTGCAAAACCTTAAATATCGAGAAGGGTAAAATCGTTAACGGAGATGTGTTACTACCCAATGGGAATATTATAACTGCCATGCAAAATGGCGAGACCTACAAATATCTAGGATTTCAGCAAGCTAAGCTATTAGACCAAAAGCAAGCAAAAATCAAAATTAGGAGCCAGTTCACTCAAAGGGTAACTACTTTATTGAAATCCCAGTTGAACGCAGGAAATCTAGCAAAAGCAATTAACACCTACGCCATACCGATCCTGACATACTCATTTGGAATTCTGAAGTGGACAAAGACAGAGCTGGAGGATATTCAAAGAACAACCCGTACCATGATGACCAAACACAAATGTCACCATCCGACATCTTCAGTTATAAGGACAACATTACCAAGAAGAGAGGGAGGGAGAGGTCTAGTGGACATAGTTAATTTACATAACAAACAAATATCCAGACTCCAAGAATTCTTCATTGCCAAGGCTGAAACATCTGAATTGCATGAGATGGTCGCAAAAGCAGATAAAAACTACTCCCCCTTAAATCTTGTAAGCCCTGATATGAGACTTGGAATCGTTACAGATTCTGACAAACAGGTGGAGTGGGCCCAGAAAGCGCTTCATGGTCGACATCATCACGACCTCAATCAACCTCATATCGACAAGGAAGCATCAAATAAGTGGCTATCTGATGGAACATTATTTCCAGAAACAGAAGGATTTATGATGGCAATTCAAGACCAAGTAATTAATACCAACAATTACAAGAAATTTGTCATGAAAGATCCAAACATCGCTACGGACAAGTGCAGAAGGTGCCAACAAACAACAGAGACGATACAACACATTACGTCGGGATGTTCAGCCTTAGCCAACATTGATTACCTACGCAGGCACAATCAACTTTGCAACATCATCCATCAGAAGCTGGCCAACAAATTTGGATTAGTGAACACCTACACCCCATATTACAAGTACCATCCGAATTCGGTGCTAGAGAATGCTGATTTTAGACTATACTACGATAGGTCAATTATCACCGATAGACGGGTGACGAATAACCGGCCTGATATTGTAGTTGTGGATAAAAAAGCAAACTCGGTTTATCTGGTGGATGTTGCTGTACCCAATAATAACAATATTCTGGACAAATACAACGAAAAAATTGCAAAATACACCGATCTTGCAATTGAGGTAAGACAGATGTGGCATGCAGAGAAAATAGAGGTGGTACCGATCATCGTTTCATCTACGGGACTAATTCCCAAAACTCTACAAGATAGCCTTACCAAATTAGGTCTTCACAAAAATACATACATCGATCTGCAGAAGGCTGCCATTCTAAATACCTGTCACACTGTCCGTAAATTTCTAAATATGTGACTTCCGAGCCTAATCCCATTTGCGTTTACACACGCTCGGGATAGGTGAACGTTACCAGCAAGTGCTGAGCAAGTGCATACTTGGAATGATAATAATAATAATAATAATAATGATAAT
>CAJUYH010000805.1:0-57196 GCA_910591685.1 Galerucella tenella
ACGCAAGGTGTCAGTTCTTCAAAAACTTCCTGAACCCAAGGAGCATGTGTTTGCAAAAATTTCTGATTTAATACACGTAGAGTTCTTTCCGGCCGGTGCAAAAATTCTTCGTCAAGGAGAGAAGGGTGATAAATTTTTTATTATCAGCGGTGGAAATGTTAGGATTACTAAGGATACTGATTACGGACATGAAGAAGAGCTCGTAGTGCTGGGAAAAGGCCAGTATTTCGGAGAGAAAGCACTTTATGATAAAGTAGACAATCGTAGACAGGCTAATGCTATTGCTCTTACACCCGGTGTTGAATGTCTAACTCTTGATGGAACGTAAGAATTTTTCATTCGTCAAGTGATAACAAAATGATGATGGTAGTAATAAATTTATATCTTCTTAATTATATGGTTGAATTTCCTCCACAGAACCTTTCTCAATTATCTCGGTGGTCTCGATGAGATACGAAATAAAGATTGGTTGGAAGAGTATGAGAAACAGAAAAGGTCATTGACACCAAAATTATGGACAAATGAATATTCGGACGTGACTTTGTACGATTTAGAGAGTCGAGGAACCCTTGGTGTTGGTGGATTCGGTCGAGTGGAACTTGTAACTCTCAGAGCGGATCCGGACAAAAGTTTTGCCTTGAAGAAATTGAAAAAAAAGACGATGGTTGATCAACAGCAACAAGAGCACGTGCTCAATGAAAAGTGCATCATGCAGGCATGCGATTCATCTTTTATTTGCAAGTTAGTCGTCCTTTTCTTCGCCCACATTCAAATTAAAAAATATCCATTGAATAATCCTGCGAAATGTTAGATATAAATTATAATTTTTCAGACTTTTTCAAACTTACAAAGATACGAAATACGTTTATTTCTTGATGGAAGTTTGTCTGGGCGGCGATGTATGGACGACTTTACAGAGACGACGGCACTTTGACAATGCAACTACACAATTTATGATTGGTTGTGTAATCGAGGCATTAGACCATCTGCATGCACTCAATATTGTTTATCGCGATCTTAAACCAGAAAATCTTATGTTAGATACTAGAGGTTATTTGAAACTTGTTGATTTTGGGTTTAGTAAAAAAATTGGACCAGATAAAACGTGGACATTTGCTGGAACTCCAGAATATGTTGCGCCAGAAATTATTCTCAACAAAGGCCATGATAGGTAATAATCCCAGTAATTCTATTATACATAAATTTATTCAAGTGTATAATACCACTGGTAAAAATAATTACCCAACAGAGCGGTAGATTATTGGGCCTTGGGAATTCTCACACACGAATTGTTAGTGGGAAAACCACCATTTAGAGGATCAGATCACATGAGTACGTACAATAAAATTCTCAAAGGTGTTGAAATGGTTGGAATACCAGCAATAGTAAATAAAAACGCGAATAATTTTATAAAAAAACTATTGAGGCTCAGTCCTTCAGAACGTTTAGGCTACTTGAAAAATGGTATCCAAGATATTCGTGATCATAAATGGTTTTCTAATTTTAATTGGCCGGCACTGCAGCGACTGGCACTTCCTGCACCTATCGTACCCACTGTAAATAATTCAATTTATTAAATAGAGAATATTGACAGATGTATAAATTCATATGACTATACACAATTGCTATTTATTTTTTAAGGTACGAAATCAACTCGATACAAGAAATTTTGAGAGATATCCACCTGAGCGTGAAATTCCACCCGATGAATTTTCCGGTTGGGACATGGACTTTTGATTCTCATCATTTCTAAGCTGATAAATATCTACAATAATAACAATCGTGATTGGAGATAACGTCCAAACGCAATATGAATCATACCGAAATCAAATTTAATGTATTTAACGTTGTAACATTCCTTTCAATGAAAAATAATTTTGTAAATGAAATTGTGTTTATTATATTTGTGGAAGTCTCAAAAACTAATTACGACTATTACCTATGAAATTTTGTCCCTATTAATTTTGTTAATGTATTCAGTAGACAGTCAACTTTATATATGCGTAGACATATCATGATACATTCAATGGTGAAGAAACATATTTAAAGATAAGGGCTGAGTTAGAAACCATGTTAGAAAGATTATTGAGATAATTCTCACTATCAACATTTTTAAATTGTTATGGTTCAAGGTGGAACAAAGTACCGCCACGTATAAAATAACGATAATGGCGTTTGAGATATCTCCCAGAGATGTTATCGCTATGATTGAGATAATTGTAGGTTTAAAAATGAAAAGCAAAAAAAAATGCCAAACAGAAAATACTTCAATCATATTGCTTCATGATGGAGACAAACATTTGTACCTTTCAATTCAAATCTTTCGATACACATAGCTGATGCCTCGCGACATGTTATCTATCACGATAAGTCTCACCGAATAAGTTCTATATTTCCTACGATTTGGCGAGCAAATCAGTTCTGATAATGGGCTTCATCAACATAGTCACCAATTGTCAAAATAATCAGACCACATATTTTTTTTCAATTGTAACATTTAATAATGAACAATATTGACAATGAAACTTTTGTGTTTTCAAAAATTCTTTTGTCACGCGGGATTAAAATTTCGTATAGCGAATACCAATGTGAAGGAGAGTGAACAGCAGATTTATAGGCGATTATCAATAATACGAAAAGATGCGATTTTCGGAGAGGGTGCAACTGACCTAAATGAATCAACACGACTGAATTATGAAAAAAATACTGAGTAAGTGTGACTTTTAATATTTGTTATTTCATTTGGCATTCATGTGACCTATTTTTTATTGGAAAAAATAATTAAAACAGAACTAAAGAGCTACTTTGCCGTGCCATCAAAGCCAATGACTTTTTAGGGAGCTTGGATGATCAACAAGTGGAAGCACTTGTTTCGACAATGTATCCTATGTCGATTCCAACGAAAACACGACTGATTCGCGAAGGGGATATTGGCGCCCATCTATACATATCAGAGGAGGGTAAATTTAATATTTATAAGGGTAGAGAGTATCAAGGTTCATTTGGAGTCGGTGTAGCTTTCGGAGAACTTGCGCTGCTGTACAATGTTAAACGATCAGTTTCAATTGATGGTAATAATTCGATATGAATTTTCAACAATAAACAGTTTTTTTCGTATTAAATTCTATTATACTCATTACAGTTGAGGGCGGTGGAAAGGTTTGGGTGTTGGAGAGATCATCATTCATCGCTGCAATGATGAAAAGTGTACAGGCTGCGACTGAAAATAACATTCGAATGCTCAGACGAATTCAACCACTCAAAGATCTTCCCAAACATGTTCTAACTAAAATATCGGATCTTATGTATATTGAATTTTTTCCCACAGACACTTATATCATTAATGAAACTGAACCGGGAGATAAATTTTATATAATTAACGGTGGATGTGTAAAAATAACAAAGCAATCGATGAATGGTGTAGAAATTGAATTAACTCAACTCCATAAATACGATTATTTTGGTGAAATGGCATTGTATGACGATAAGAATAATCTTAGACAAGCAAATGCAATAGCCTTGGCACCAGGAGTCGAATGTTTCACCATCGACAGAACGTAAGTAAAATAAAGTTGCTACAATTCGATCAATTAATGGATCAATTATTCATTTCATTGCAGAACATTTCTCAATTATCTCGGAGATTTAGAGTCGATAAAAAAAAAGGATTGGATAGCTGAATATGAAGAACGAAAACAATCATTGAATATAAACTGGAGAAGTGAATATCCGGATATAAAATTGTCCGATTTACAAGTGCATTGTGTCATTGGAAATGGTAGCTTTGGTATAGTGCAATTAGTCACTTCAAATTCAATTCCTGATGTTAGTTTTGCTCTGAAAAAAATATCAAAGGTTCACATATGCAATCTCAATTATCAGAAATATATTTTGAATGAGAAATACATATTGCAGGCATGCAATACGCCATTCATTTGCAAGTGAGTGAAATTGAATCGACTATTATCCCT
The DNA here is from genome assembly GCA_910591685.1 of Galerucella tenella. Lineage (NCBI taxonomy): Eukaryota > Metazoa > Arthropoda > Insecta > Coleoptera > Chrysomelidae > Galerucella > Galerucella tenella. The sequence goes on from CAJUYH010000805.1 coordinate 3,972, forward strand.
CCAATTTATTAGATAATAAGTGATGAATATTGCGTTTTTAAAACATAGATTATATCAATCTTATAAAGATCCAAAACATGTATATTTTTTAATGGAAGCATGTCTGGGTGGAGATCTACGTACGATTCTTCATAGAAATGGCCGATTCAATAATTCATCAACAAAATTTTTAATAGGATGTATTGTTGAAGCATTAGATCATTTACATTCGTTGGATATTATTTGCCGCGACATAAAACCAGATAACGTCATGTTGGACACACGTGGCTATGCAAAACTGGTAAATTGCTCAGATGGACTATGCATATAACAGTCAGTCATCTGATTCATTGTAATAACAATTGATTTGTAGATTGATTTTGGAACTAGTAAGAGAACAGGACCTTACAAAACATGGTCTTTTGTTGGAACTCCCGAGTATATGGCACCGGAAATTGTTTTAAAGGAGGGACACGATAGGTTCGATTGCTATGAACAATTCACAATACAAATACAAAAAAAAATCTTAAACCATATTTCCCTCTTACAAACAGGGCGTGCGATTATTGGTCATTGGGAATAGTTATATTCGAATTACTCACGGGACGTTTGCCATTTGATAATCCTGATATTTTGAGAATATGCAATCAAATAATTGAAGGTATAGATACCATAAAAATACCAGGAGATCTCAAAAGTAGTGCTGTCAGTATCATCCGAGAGTTGTTAAAAACAAAGCCGGCGGAACGTTTAGGTTACTTACGGAATGGTATCGCCGACATTCGAAATCACAAGTAATTATTATCATGATTAATATTTATCTATTTTTAGTTATGGAATTCAGTGCGGAAAATACTGAAAATCATATTAATAATGAATTATTTAATTTTTTACGAATAAAATTATTGTACACAGATGGTTCAGTACATTTGATTGGAAATCCCTTCGAAAGGGATCCATGCATTCACCAATTGTGCTTAAGGTACATCGATACTTGCTGTTATTAATAAATAATTCAATATACAAAAATGAATTGGAAAAATGTCTTTACTCACAATGCGTACTATTACACAGATTAAATCTCATCTAGACACAAGGAACTTTGATATTTATCCAATGGGAAACGATGTGGTGGGCAGCGATTTTTCAGGATGGGACGAAGATTTTTAACATTTAGCTGTACAAGAAGGGGATCAACTGTAACTCACAACGTATCTTCAATAAATTTATTAATATTTTAAATTTATTACTCACAATTTCTTTATTCCACTCTATTGTCTTTTTCAGTATACTTGAATTTTGTGAGAGCCCTTAGAATTGTCACGAAAATTGACATAAATAAATATTGAACAACAAAATTTCGAATTTATCTATGCAACTGCAAAATGATCGATACGCATGCGCAACTACTTACATCAATTTTATTTTTTCATTCGCATCCATGTGTGTGTGTGTGTGTGTATGTGTAAACAGATGACGCATGCGTAGACTTAATATTTTGCATGGATGACAATAAAAGAAAAAAAAGAAGCGACAAAGTTGAAATTCTAACCGATTGGCGGCGCTGAAAACGCCATGATCGTGTGGGTGTGCTATCCGCGTATCGAGGCGCACGTTCAGCAGCTCAGCTGTGTAGTGTGTTCATCTCGTCTCTATCCATATGTTAAATGCCGTTTCTGTCATCATGAGAGTTGTTTTGTCCCGTAATAATGCGCACGGGCTGAAACCGGGCATCATTGTGAAGCCGCGAATTTTTGGTGCCTGACCGTGCCTCCGTCTACATTAATACGGCGGTTGTTGTTTTTCTTTTTTTTTTTTTTCCCCACCGTCACCTCGCGAGTGTATATGTTTTTGTGTGTGCATACCGTGTGATTGTGTTATTCTATTGTTATCCATCGTCATAATAATTTTACCTCAATTATTGTAGTGAGATTGCTGAATAGTGTTCATCGAATATTGGTATATTCAATCAACCACTGACGAATTGGAAGTTGTTGCAAATTGACGAGTGCAACGAGACGCGAGGTGAGTTCTTTAATTTGTGACATGACACCTAAGTACTATAGCAATCTGTGGTGGCAATTGAAAATAAGTTGCATTAGCGCCTCGAGGTTTTTCATTACATCGCAGCGAATAGAATAAGGGAGAATGAGAGAGTGTACACATCACCAGTCTTCCTCCAACGCAGAGATTATTCCGCTCTCTTCCCTCTCTTCCCTCTCTTCCCTCTACTCCATATGTCTCTGAATATACCAAACGGAATTTTCAAACATAAATATTATAAATATTCGCAGTAGAATTTATCCACCGCACATAACATTTATTAATCCAATAAATCATCACGCAAACTAGGACAATCGCGAAGGAATTTGTTTGTGATAGATGGAGACATCAGAGATCTAGAGTTACACACTTCGAATTTCGTTGATCGTGCCAATAGGTCATAATTATATATATATATATATATATATATATATGTATGTATGCATGTGTATTTATATGTAGCAACATGATTGCCATTGCTATATGCGGGATATATTGGCCTCGCGATTTTAACATAAAATTTACAGCCGCAAAATTTTCCACATGACCTTTAGTGGGAATGTTTTTTTTATACTGAGCCTCAATCGGGTGATACAAGAATTTCCACTCAGATTTTCATAGGACATTCAACTGCAACGGAAATCACTGATCATTGTTTAATTGAAATAAAATCAATACCCCTCACACTCCGAACTATGTCAAAATAAATGATAATAAATAGGACCAAAGTGCATTAATACACAGAGATAAACTTAAAATATATTTATAGTTTTGTTATTTGAGAATTATTAACGAATTAGAATTTATATACACATGGATATTCATTGATATGTTTGTTAATTGTATTTTTGATGGACAATAAACAGTGTGACAGGGCTTAGATAAAGGGCAATGCAGGGAGAGCTGATGTATCGAAAGCCAACGGCAATTATGGCCAGAGACATGTCTTCCGGTCATCAAAGTCTTCATCATGTGAAGAGGAATTCGAGGAACTCGCGAGAGACAATACATTCGGGTCATTTTATGGTGTCGGATTTTGAGGCTGAGGCCCAGGATGATGAGGATGAGTTGGCTGTGCCAGTACCTGAGGAAGAAGCTGCGAGATTAGCTATTATTGCACCAATTGGTTTTTCGCTCGAGCGATTTGTCACAAATTCATCAACTGAAAAAAGCGCACAACAGCTCAGCATTGAAACATCACTCAACAAACTCTTTCAATGCATGTCATTGGCTTACAGGTAAGAAAATTATTTCATTTCATATGCATTATTCAATGTTTTTCTATATAAATATTTTAGGTTCCAAAAATAAACTTGAGATTTGTATGTGGTTATCAGAGATTCAATTGGACTTTGGTTTGATCTCATCGGAATCCGCTGGGGCTTCGTGAATCTATCGGACTATCATTTGCTTTTTCTTTTTTTTTTAATTGTTTGAATTATACAAGACTCGCACTACGCACCACGCACATCGTATGGTGGTGGCGGTGGAGTAGGTGGAGTGAGTGTCGACCAACCACGTGTTGCTCCAAACACGGTTATGCAATCGTTTGAAGAATATTCTCGGCCAATAAATGAACCAATGACGTTTTTCTTTTTTCCTTCTTACCAAATAAAAGATAACTTGTTCAAAAGATGGATTCGCGAGTCACACAAGCTCATGAACATAATACCAACATATTTATTGACACAATAAAATTAATAATCAACGATTGAGTTTTATAAGCGGAACTATGAAGAATATAAATGATAAACATAACAATTGACGCACAAGCGGCAAATGACGGTTGTCTAATTTTTATCAATCTTATATTTGATAAATGAAAATGCAAGAGACTTTTTTATTTTTCAGCTGTTATTAAATAGTTATATATCGTATAAAATGAGTTTACGATAATTCACTGTATACTGTTGTGACTATTTTTACAAATGAATATTATCACGTATTTATTAGAATACGTAATGCTTGCGATAAGTAACAAAAATCATTATTAATGTAAACCGAATATTGTCGACGAGTTGGAATTGACGGAAATGCGCATCAATTACGCGTGTGAGCTAGGGATTATCATTTTATCGAGTCGAGGTCACACCGTCGTAGCTTCATCGGATACTTTGAGTTACTGGATATTGATAGAACATATATAAAATTGAGTGATCCCCTCATATTTTTCCAACTTGACTCTGTTTCTCATTTTTGTTCATTGCTCCGATGAGACTCTATGATTAGGAGCCCCTCCCCTTTATAACACTATGGTTATTCTCACGCAGTAAATATGATAATTGTGATAGTTTCAATAGTTGTCGTGTAGTAACGTGTGAAGCAACACTTCAGTCGACTCATTGATATTCTAGACACAGTCTTCTTTTGGTTATCGTGACAAACAACGTTATCTGATAAGAGCATTCGAATTGACCCAACTGTAAAATTTATTCTAGACTTCCATCCGTTGAACGAGAAATATTATTCCATGGATTTGTTATAGATGTGGCAAATTACATAAACTGAATAACTTTATGATCTTGTTCCTGTATTTCAATTTTGTTTCCTATATTGCTTTATTGTCTTTCGCTTTATTTTTGCGTGTAAATGCGCACGTCGATACTTATTACGCTTCAACTGGCATGAGAATTGGTGAGAGACTTGGGACAAACAAAAGGTTGGAGGCTCGTCTCCGTACGAGCCCACAACTGGAATACGATGAGGTCATGTTTTGCGACGCGTGGTGTGAAGCGATTGTATTTCTAGAGCGAAAATAAACAAATTGATTTTCTTATTTTTTTTTTCAACAACCATTATTATTTATTTTTCATTATACAATTATTATTATAATAATTATTACAACACCACGAAATATATTGACGGCAATCGATAAACTGAAGGAAAAAAGCGAGGGAGAATCATTCAATTGTGAGATGTTGATTTTTTGTTCACGTTTTAAACGATAAAAAACATAATTGGTTTTGTTCACGTTTTGTCTAACAATATTGAGCAACAAAATAATCACGTTAAAAGTGTGAATGTACCTCAATTTCTATCTACGATAAATTTATAAATGTATTGAAAATAAATTACTTAATTATTCATTTATAATATTAGATTAATAATCAATCTGAAATGTTAATCATGGGATTTCATAGAACAAGAAGATACATACGTCGATTATTAAAATATAGTATCAATATCAATATATCGACTTATCATTTTGCGATTCGATTATTGAAATGCATGGAACATTACTGGACAGATAAAAAAATTTCCCAATAATACGTCACAATAAATGTGAATAAAATTAATTATGAAAAATTATATTCTAGACGTGTATGAATTTGTTCCAGACAGAAGTTGACATCGCCAAAGTGGAATCGTTTTAAAGGAATTAGACTGCGATGGAAGGACAAGATAAGACTAAACAATGTAATCTGGAGGTGTTGGCATATGCAATGTAAGTGCTCTATCATTGCCATTGGATTAAGAAGAATTATGAAAAATGAAACGTTGTATAAGACGTAGAAATAAAAGTTCAGCGTGTGATAAGACATGAAGTTATAAAATGATAGCTGGAAGATTTACGAACGAATGATGAGATACGTACACGCGATGTACACGTGAGTTTTACTCTCCCACTTATAAAGTATTGCTTTACGATTCATATACGGAATTATCGGTGTTCATATATTTGACCATAGTCAACTATCTATCCTGTTCAGTCTTTACAGTGACACTGTACAAAGTATTTCATTAGCTTTTCAAATTAGTTAAGTGCTTCAACAATTTTTTAATCACTATATTTTATTATTTTATGATGTTATATACGTGTCCGGAATAGTGAGGTGTAATTAATGAATGTAGTGTTTGAAGATAAAATTAATTTTTATGACCTTAAACGTTGAAAAGTAAACTTAATTGTTTCGGAAAAATAAAATAAAAGCAATTATATCGAAAATGCGTCGTCGGAAAATTGGTATCAGGACAACGTCCAGAAAATTCAATAAACTCGATGAAATGAAAATAAAAATCGCGAAAGGTGGTAGTGAGATTGAAAAAACGTAATCCAAGGCTTTCATTTATTATTAATAATTAATACGATATACTCGGTAATGAAATTAAATATTTTTTTCAAAGGCAATGTTTTCATAAATATAAAATAAAATTGCATACTGATGATCGCAATTGCATTGCAGTTATTCTGAAGCAGAGTACCCTTGTGTGCCAGTTTGCATCACCTTTAGACGTGGATACCCATAACAAACCCGAAGTGAGTATTCACAATGTTCCATCTGTACTTTTAATTAAAAGAAACCTTCGAAGGGGATTCTAATTTTATCGAGTGCGGCTTCACTCATTTTTCCATATACTATTTGTAATCTTACAACTGTGTCCACAATAATTAATTTATAAATGAATGGACAATGAAAAAGATTTTTTTTTATCAATGTGTTCATCAGGCAGTGGTGTTGGAAGGAAAATATTGGAAGCGGAAACTTGCTGCAGTTACTGCAGAATACAAAAAATGGCGAATGTTTTACCGAAACAAAATTCTCGGATGGACCAACAAGGATGGCACAGATATGGTATGATTTTTGCTTAGCGTGAAAATAAAATCGACGTTGAAATTAATGAAATTTTTTTTACTATATTTTACTTTTCAAATTAATATATAGTTGGAATCAATGGACATGCTAGACTGGGACAGTGGCATGATGTGTTCTTCAGCAGGTTTTGGTGGCGGTATGGCAAACATGCACGCAAATTCAATAATGCAAGGTCCTGATAGCATGATGGTAGATGAAGATTATATGGAACTCATGACCGACACTTTATTCTCAACTATAAGCTCCAATCAGCCAATTTACTTCCCCGATCCCCGCGAAATTGGTCAGTTGTATCACAAAATCACGTTGTAATCATAATATGAAATATTTAATAATGTAAAATTAATTTTTTTAGCACGCGGTGCGAGTCTCGCTGACTTTATTCAACCAAGCTTGGGGCCACTTCAGCCAAATTTGGACGATTTTATGGACACTCTGGAGCCTTTACAAGAATTTTTGAATTCTAAACTCCCACCTGTACCAGAAGAGGACGATTTATTTAGGGGTAGTGGACTCAATAGCAATTATTCTGATTTAGATCTAATGGCACCAATGAGTCAGCTAAATGAACAGTTAAATGACACCTCCACGTCCAACGATCAGCAACAAAGTACCATACAGCGTCAAGAACCCTCGTCTGACATGCAAAATTTCCACTACACTGCTAAAATTTATACACAACCAGAGACATCAACTGCTCTTTATCGTAATAACCCAAATATCACTGAAAATTATGCAGTGGCTCGGCAGGGTTATGAAAATCCTGCAATTAGAGATAAAACTACACGTACGGGCAGATCAACGACCCGAAATAATCGGGTAATTCAGCAATCTCAACACACATCATTCAATCAAAGTCTCCATCATCAAATAATTGCTTATCAACCACATCAACAACCGCAGCAAACACGCCGACAGCAAACAACTTACAACACTCTTGACCTTCAAGCTGTTCAAATGAATTCTAACACAAATCAAGTATCAATGGGTACATTGACTAATGTAACGAATACAAACCAACTATCTGCAATGGATAGTCATGTTCATAATCTTATAACGCCATCAAATTTTTCTCAATCAAACTCATCACAGGAAACTCATCAGCGTGCTATAAGACCTTTATCAATAGCTAATCAACAAATCTCCGATTCTTTCAAACTTATTCAGTCGCAGCAAAGCTACAAACTTCCAAATACATTATCCCAAACATATGATATTCACCAGTATAAATTCAAAACAAATAATTTAAAGAGCATACCAACTCAATCGGTGACGGTATCACCCGGTCCATCAACACAATCGCACATTCTTTTACAATGCAAACAAGCATCCGGTTTGGATTTAACTGCGCCTGCATCCCATCCAACAAAGCTTCTACCTCGCCCGACAAATGTCACCAATTCGGAAAAGGAGGAAATTTTCGCCGTGCCAAAATATCAAATGAAAGCTCGAAGTCGTTCGCGCAGTAGTTCGGCATTATCAGCACCAAGAGCTCATCCTCCACCTCTTGTATCGGCTGTCAGTGATCCGGCATTGAATTTAAATAATAATGTTCTCTTGGCGCATTTGCTAACGAACTCCACGTCAAGTTTGTACACAGTAACTAATGGGCCAGATAAACTTATGGCTTCAACGTCAAGTCAATCTCCCGGTATGACAAATATCTTACCAATGTTACCACCAAATTCTATTGGTCATCTCAACAAAACAAGCCATCATATAACAACACCAATTACCATTCAAACGCTTCATAGTCCTACAGCTGTACAGTCTCAGACTCAACATCACCAGGGTAAAACTGGCCAGCAGCAAATTATGTTAAGTTCAACGAATCAAAGTCATCCACAGGCTCAATGTAGTAGTCCAGGCTCTCCAATAGACACTTCAAGTGCGCACAGTCCCCAAGCCACTTTGAATATCAGTCCTCTCCACAGTCCTCTGAGTATTGGCAGTCCACTTTCACCTTCACGAATTTTCATTAAGGGCGAACCTGAACGCGGACAGTACAAAGAGCAACGTCGAGTTGGACATATACACGCGGAACAAAAACGCAGATACAATATCAAAAATGGTTTTGACACTCTGCACAGCCTTATTCCGCAGCTAAGTCAAAATCCAAATACAAAGTTAAGTAAAGCCGCAATGCTTCAAAAAGGGGCGGATTATATTAGACAATTGCGTTCAGAGAGGAATCAATTGAAAGAGGAAATGGATAGTCTCCGACACCAAATAGAGTGCCTTAATTCATCAATAAGGTATTTATTTTTTAAATCAGTTATTTTTCTTTCTATGTTTTATTAACGAGGATTCTTTTTTTGTATAGTAATTGTCAGTCAATGCTACCTGCAACAGGTGCCCCCGTATCCAGACATAGAACCAACAAAATGAAGGAGATGTTCGATGAGTATGTTCGTAAACGTACTCGTGAGAACTGGAAATTTTGGATTGTATCCTTTCTTTTATAATGGGTGCTACATTGTACGCTTAATTACACGAAATTATTGTCAAGAATGAATCAATTACGATAAAATTTAATCGCAGTGCTTCTCAACACAACTTTAAGAAATATGTGTCGCGTATCATCTTTATTACAATTAAGATAGTGATTGAAAATGATATTTTTCTTAAATCTTCATCCAGTTTAGTATATTGCTCGAGCCTCTGATGATCACATTCAATACATCAGTCTCAACAGCCAGTGTAGATGATCTTTGTAGGAGCACGATCCTCTGGGTTGAGCAACACTGCTCACTCGTTGATTTAAGACCTGGTACGTGTTTCAATAAAACAAATCATTGATGATTCGAACAAAAATAAATTGGGTATTCATGGTTTTCAGCGGTGCTCAATTCTCTGAGGTATCTGTGCACCGCCACAGAAATCCTCTCAGATCCTGGCCGACTAGCTGAAGAGGCTCTGGCAGCCGTTAATCACACGAATGAACGAAGGTCAACTCAGTGATTGTTTCACAAAGGAAAAGTGTTTGGTATCTTTTAGCTGACAGGATGAAACAAAAAAGAATGAACCATTTACGCACGTAGCAAATTTATTCTTGACACAGAGGTCAGATGTCATTTTCTTCACAATTTATCTCGTCATTATGAATAATGACCATGTACTAATTATTTTTTCACGTCAAACAACAAAATTTTTCACCTTAAGAATTTTAGTACTATAAACGATTAACGTAATTGCCATTGAATGTGTGGAATAATTAGTTGATAACTTTTCACATTATATTGTTGTAGTTTTTCTCCAAACAATTTTTTGAATTTATATATGTGCTATTGCCTCTATTATTTGCCTTCTTTTGTTGTCATTCATACAATTTGTCGGCGATGAAAAGTAAAACAAAACTGATGCATTATGGAACGGATTAGATTTTGGCCTTCCACAAAGGTTTATTCGTATATTATACACATCTAGATAGAAAGAAAATTCTACCCATAAGGTGTTATAATTAACAAACAAATTGTGAAAAATATTTTTTATACCAATTGGTCATACGTTCGCAAATGTATAGAGAATTAATATCGATGAAGTTTGTCATTACATATAGACTAATAAAAGAGCAAAGTCTATCTTTATATGAAGTGAGAATTTGTTGAAAATTGAATATTGTCGATCTATGTACAATAATATGATATCGATGGTTTTATCATTCATAAAATCTACAATAAGAGATTGACGTAAAAATATTGTAAAAAAAAAACGTTACTTATATTTGTTATAAAATATGTTGCAAGTAAATCGTATCAAATGCAATCAATTTTCATTTTTGTTTTTTTTTTAATGTATATATGAAAAATATTACCTCACTAACAAATATCAACTATGATAAGTTAATACCTGAAACATTAGAATTTGTTATTTTGTACATCTGTCTGTAAGATGGTAATGCAGCAATAGCGTTCAACAACAGCGCTATTATAAGAATATATATATTTGAAAATACTAACATCGGAAACCGAATTTATTTTTTATTTACAATATAATTTGAATATAATATAAGTTGGGACCACAATTTTAATACACTTGCACCATCTCGTCTCACAAATACGTATACCTTTATAGACACGTAAATGCAAATTTTTATGTAGTGACATGTTTTTAATTTTGGTGTGAAGTCAATGAGAAGGAGTAATTGAAAGAGCATTGAAGTAAGATAATGTGTTGCTTCCAACTAATTGCAATTAATGTTAAATTATAACAATCACTCGCCCAGTACAATATTCATGTGTCTACTGTGCGATAATCTGTCATTTTCTTCGTTGTCTAACAGCGTCGTCTCGGCACTCGTTGTATCTGGAACAAATTGACAAATTCCATTAGTCGTCCAATATATTTCGGTGAAATGCAACATTATAGTGAACTTTTCGTGGCTCCTTGGTGGTACTGGTGACTTGTCAGGCTTTCAATATTCAAATATACAATTAATCATCAGATGTAATCGAATTTCGATGATTAATTTTAAATTTCTTATGATTGACAATAATAGTTTTACAGTAATAATTTAATAACCAACTCGAGCACATTACTCAACTATAATTTCAATAACCAATTTTTAAAAACTCACTCATTAATAATTGTACCATGCATAAAACACTTTAACAATAATTTCTGATAGCCAATTGAATCAATTGTAATGTAGATAAGAGTAAATGAGCTTTTTCTTCATTAATACTCAATTAAATGCTGTAGTCAATGAAGAACTTGTAAGTTCGTTAATATAATTCTCATGTAATGTGAGAGAAATTTTTTTTTTATATAAATGACTGACCAACATGAAATAAGCACAAGTGCAACCAAGCACGAGGAATATTTAGTTGTTAAATTTATCAGCAACAAATATCAAGCAATAAAATGATTATACTAATGGAATGACAATTATTCTATTGTATCGTTTATACCATGATGGTACCATATGATGGTGGATCAGCTGGAGAATCTCACTCATTGATACAGGATAATGTTTGAAAAACGATAAATATTTAAAGGAATAATGGAAATAAATGTAAATGAAAAATACCAGATATACAGCATACTATCAGGTGAGGCCCATTGATGATTCTACAAACATGTTGATTCGGCTTGCCCTTTATTCTTAGTATTTAGAGATACAGCTGTAAGAAACATGGTCGTGAATTAAAACAAATACTATCATGCACTCGCCGCCATGAGAAACGATACTATTACGAACGAAACTAAAAAAAAAATGTGAAAGGAGAGAAAACGTTTTACATGAATAAAAAAATTAATATTTTTTTTTGTGTTGCACGTAGTAAAGAGAATAATATCATCAGCACTTTTCGTTCAACTTAACACTCGTCGTATTTGCGGGAAAATGAATTATTGCGATGCAGTTAAGTATGAAATAAAATTTTCAAAAGTAAAAGAAAAAACGCTTTTCATCAAATTTTCCTTTTTATATGGGTTGATTGAAAAGTTCAAAAATAAAAATCCCACATTACAGCAAACTCAAGCATTGCAAATTATATATCTACATCAACATATACAATTGTCACAGGTCCGCCAATCTGTGTAACATGTTAAGCGCCATCGCTATTTACGTTCAATATGTGCGTGAACGTAATAAATTTATCTTTGTTGTTGATTATTTGTAAATTAGCGATGATCACATGCATTAAAAAAAATATATATGTAAAAAGAAAAAATAGCCGCAATGACCACTAATGATCACAATAAAAATAAAAAGCTCTTCACTATTTAAAATTTAAAATGAATAAAACATTCGATACATTTTGATATGATACAATAATCGATTTACCAAAGATATTCCATGGCGCTTAACTTGCTAATCATCAATCTTGTACCGCTATTATTCAACGGCTCCCAAACTTTGTGGCTCTAACTCCATACTTGATATCAATTCATGCACTGTGCAAAAACATTCGTTATTTAGTTGTGTTGGATAATACTCATTTTTACTTTTTATTCCATTCATCTACAGCTACTTTTCTAATTGCATTTGACGTCGAAATCACATACATCAGGATTTTTTTCGCAGTTCACAAAGCCATAAGTGTCTATCTCATTATTATCGTTGTCTGTCACGCGTTGTAATAAAATTAATAGACATGTAAATTTTACATACCCGCTATTGACGTTTCGACCAAGGCTTTATCTTTTTCAATATAAAGCGCCGCAAGGAAGAAGAATAAACTGCCGAGTATCTCGATAAAAATTGTCAGGAAAAGTGAATATTGTAGACATAAAAAATCGACTCGTGCTGGATCGGCTGTTGATCCAGGCGGCATTAGCATTGGTTTCAAAGCTTCTGACATCTAATCCAATGATACAACATATCGTTGTTCTGAATTTTCCACATTTTATCATCAACAATTCACCAATAATTCAATACGAACCAGACCAATGATGTAAGGACTGCCTGCATCACCTAAAGCGTGTGCCACCAAAATTTGAAAAGCTTCGGCAGTCGATCTTCGCGTTGGAATAACAACATACTGCAAACAAACAATCATTTTTCTATGTAATAATTAATTATTTATGACACAATTAAATGCAAAAACATACCAATAATATATCAGCAACAATAGACCAATTCAAATTGAGTGCCAACTGTCCGAGGAATATGAGGATGAAACACGCAACTGGAGTATTACTGGCTGTGATTACAGCGAAAAATATAATTGGCGCGCTTATAAGTAAACCAACTGCACATATAAGTGGATCTGCCTGATGATAATAAACACGTAATTTTTGCGCCATTATTGAGCCTAAAGGAACACCAATCAAACCAGCGACCATAGCTATTATACCAAATATAGTAGAGACACTAAAAAAAAAAAAAAACGAATGAATTCAAATATTAAAACGACGAAAGAATTTTAAGTGGTTCGTTAACTCACTCGATAATATCGAAAGATTTCGAAGGTTGTAATTTCAAACCCAATTTTAAAAATACCGGCGCCCATAGGGCTAGCGCACCAGTGATAAATGCTACACATGTGAATCCTGCGGTTGATAACATGAAACTGGGGCTAAAATCACATTGTTTCCATTAAAAAATTTACCTCACGACCTTTCCATTTTTTTTTTCTTTCCTATATCATTTATGTTATCGTACTTTATTAATAGTGCTTTGATGTCATTCTTCCACGATTCACTTGCAGTGTGTGTACCACCTTCTCTTTCTCCTCTAACGGGATCTCTGATAGCAAAGAGAATCAATAGAATCGCGACGATACCTAATACAGGCGTAACTCTCAAACCATATTGCCAGTGTCCAGTAATTTGGGAAAGTCTATCCCCTATTATATATCCTAAACCACTTCCCACAGGTATTGCAAAATAAAATAGTGCTAGCATTCTCGATCTTGTGTTTTTAACGAATAAATCACCAATTATCGTAGGAGCGATTGTTGAGTAACTCGCCTCTCCTATTCCTACACACATTCTAAATACGAGGAACCATCCAAACGTCTGTAAATATAATAAATCGTCAAATAATAATATAATGAGAGAATGCTTTTAAATATAACATGTAGTATTTTGTCAGTATTACCTTCATAAATGAACCAATAAATGTTGTTAAACACCAAACAAATACACCAACGCTCATAATTATTTTTCTGTTATATCTGTCACCTAAATATCCAAAAAGTGGGGCAAACATCATATAGCTTACAATAAATGCAGTTTGCAGTAATCCGGATGAACCATTTTGGATATCGAACTCTTTTTGAATTTCATCTAATACACCTGAAAAAATATAAAATGAAAGTATGACAACGTCAATAAATATATAAGATTATGTGAAGAAACACACACGAGAATCATAGAGTAATAGAATATTGAAAATAAAGTTCATACCCGCAATCGTTGTACGATCCATATAATTTATAAGATTGACAAAACATAATACAATAACAGTTATCCATTCTCTATTAGAAATTGGTCTATCTAGATCAGTGGCTCTACTATTTTTCACTTCGTCAATGTTTGCTGAGCTATTTGGCTCCTCATTCACGAGATATTGTCGGGTCACATCTGGTGTTCTTGGTTGATCCATCATTTACAATATTTATTTTTTTTTATGCACTTGGTAAATGATATTTGTCGATGTATACAAATTTCAATTGTATGCTTATATTCTACTCAGTCTTGACAATCATTGCAACATGTTTACTTATAAAGTGAGTTGTCGAGATAGCGACAGTCCAGAATCATGCCATATTTTCAGCGAACGAGAACAGGAAGAATCAGAAGTAAAGAGGGGATAGTGTCGTTAAATGTTGAGAGAGTGGTAAAAAAAGGATTACATGTATTCATGGATATTTTAGTCATCCAAATATACACAACTTAACGACGGTTGTGCATGTCCGAATATATATATATGTATATATATATTTCGCCGTACATGTATGATTGCGTATTCATATTTATATGTTTGAAAGTTAATCTGCAACGAAAAGTCGACAGGTAAAAATGTATATATTTACAAAAATAACAATTGACTAACCACAAAGTTATGTTTGAATATTTCACCGGCCGACAGCGCTAAAGTCTTCTGGACATGTATTACATGTGCACTGTAATTGTGGCAGTGCATCAACTCTTCGCCATTTACAATGTCTGTGTACTATCTCAACCACGGACTATACTGTCTGTAACACATATACTCCAAATCATGTTCACTTCATCCGAACGTCGAGAAAGTAGAAGTCTATTTCATACATTGGTAATTTTATGTTGTCTGGAGTCGGTAATGACGTAGTTTATAATATTATGTTCAGAAACGTTAGTGTCAATGTTATATACTAACAGAAATACATTCTAGCAGCAAGAAAACAATTCGTTGAGATAAGAAAGTGTACTCGTGATAATGTTCGAGAATCCATTTTATTAAGACAAACAAACTCTTTCTTGAACGACGAGATTTTGTATTCTTGATGAAAGATGATGTTACAGTCTCAAATTACTATTTCTTGATTGGAATCTACAGTTATTTGGATTGAGAATTTAATTCTTTGAGCATAAAAGGTATATTTTCAGATCAAGATATCCTATATTTTCGTTTGAACCAGCGGTAATCTTTGACCAACATGAAGATCTCTTGTTGAAAACAACTCTTTGGAATGAGGAATTATTTGCGATAAGCAGAATAAATAACATTTATATTTTCAGGATATTTGGGGAGTGCAAAAGAATTACAACACTGACGACTATTCAATTTATATCGATTTAGTACCCATTGCAGCGGTTTTAAGAGATGGTTGCACCTAAGCCATTGTATGATTAAAAATTCGCTTTTAATGACATAGGTAGATAAAATTTACTGCAAATTATTATACACAAATTTCAAGCACTGGGCACCGAGTTTTACGGGAAGGGCTAGTGTATTTATGTGTACGATTAAAAAAAGAGCGGGGAAAATACAATATTTTCAATAAAAATCTTCTTCAGCTAATATTGACGAAGATGATTGCTGATTTACAATTTGCTCCTGACTCTTATACATATCTGCGACTTGTTGAGCTGTTGTGGCATCCTCGGGCTTCTTATCTTCCCGAACACGAATGAAGCGTGGAAATCTCAATGATATTCCTTTCGCGGTATCCACCTATAAAAGAAGTAAAATTAGTCCAAAAGTTATTTGAAATTTGAAACAGTATTTATTACAGTATTTTCATTATTTTTCTTGCATAACTCACAATTCCAGCAGCAGCACGATGAACAGGAGATAGAGACAAATCAGCGCATTTTATTTCCCAAACTTGTGTTGTTTCAAACCAATGATCTGGATCATGAGAACTGTCGTAGCGATAATACGATTTAGGATGAGGTATTACAAGATCTTTTAATAGAGTTGTGAATTTCTGAAGATCCTCTTCACTAAATCCCGTGCCGATCTAATTCAATTATCAAATGCACAATTATATAAATCAAGAGCGAAACATTACCATAAAGATGAATTACCTTGCAAAGACTCTGATATTCCTCATTTTCGTCATCGTAACAAGCCAAAAGAAATCCACCATAAGTTCCAGTTCGTTTGCCCTTACCCAAATAACCACCGATAACAACGACATCCAAAGTATCACCCACTCCTTCCAAATAATCCTTCTTTAATTTCAACCAATTACGTGAGCGTTTTGCAATTTCATACGTCGCATCTTCTTCAAGAGTTTTAACCATCAATCCCTCGCAATTGCCCTTTACTGATATATCTAAAAATTCTTGAACTTCTTCCATTGTTGTTGTATCAAGACTCGTTGCGAAATGCCATTCCCCTTCAATTTCCTTGAAATGTTGCTTCAATAATTCTCGACGCTTGGCAAATGGACTCTTAACCAATGCCTCACCATTCAAATACAAAAGATCAAACATAAATACACAAACTTGAACCTTAATGTCTGCTTCATTTGCGTCTTTGCGTTTTCTTGTACTTAGAATTTGGAATGGTAAAATCTGTTTCTTCTCCTGATCCCAAGCAACTGCTTCACAATCTAAAATAGCACTTTCCACTGAATCACGTCGCGTATTACTCAAACGACCAATAATATCTGGATATTTACTCGTATTATTTTCTTGATTACGACTGTAGATATTAATTTTTCCGTCTTCAGCGATATGTATTTGTGCTCTTTCACCATCATATTTCCATTCGCATGTAAATTTCACACCGTCAAATCGTTTAAGTACCTCTTGTACACCTTTAGTTGGATGGGCCAGCATAGGTTTTAGCGGAATTCCCGGACTGAGTTTGCATTTTTGCGGTAGTGCGAATACACCATCTTCAAGAAGAACAGGAATAATCAAATCGTAATTTGGACACTCACAATAAGTTGTTTTAATAATGAGTGCCACCTCATCGAATTTTGTTTTGAATTCGTCATTCGATATTTTTTTACTTGCATTCAAGATTTTTGGTGGACGTTCTTGATTTGGTGGAGTCATTGCGCTAGCCAAAGCCAATGCCTGAAGAACTGATTGTTCAGCTAAACCTATACGAAGCTTTCCTGCCAATGAGCGTATGAGATATCGTGCTTCGGTAAATCGACATGCCACAAACAAAGACTGTATTCGATCAATTTTTTTAACAACTGACGATTGTCCTGTCATTTGGGCTATTTCCTTTAATTTCATATAAACATTACCAATTGTTAGAGGTGCGGGCTGAAACATAACTCGTTGATTTGAACGACTACCCTCGGCAACAATACCCAAATCACCGGCCTCTTGAGCATCCGCTTTTATTTGTGCTGGTGTGCGACCCGTACATTGAGCAATAGCCTTTATAAGTGTTGTTTCTGCTATACCCAACTCGATTCCCTCGTATGCTGGCGCAAGTTGGTTCAGGCACAAATACACACTTGGCAAAAGATCATTTGGAGAAAGAACGATAACCGAACGAAAATAGTTTGATAAAATTTCAACGATTTTCAATCTCGAGCTCGTTTCTTCAATTAATTCCAACGTCCGTGTTAAGGCAATATATGGCGTTTTTTCATTGACTTTCCAACATGCATCATTAATTGGATCATATTTGGTGAGACTTGGATTATATGATTCCATGCTATTTTTCTTTTGTCCCGGAATATCTTTCTCAATAGGATTTTTTTTCATAGATGTTAAAGAAAAGAAATTACCAATAGTTTTTGTCGGTGCTTTTTCGATTACCGATGTTTGAGTATCTGACTCTGATTCAGTATTGTTATCAGATAATGATTCTGAATCTAATTTTTCAGGTACAGGACTCGAACTCTTTTCTGACTCTATAGATTTTTTCGGGCTGTCCGGCAACGGTAAATGCCCTTCATCATCACTCGATCCACTGTCAATAATTCTTGCACGCTTTTTTGTTAACTTGTTCTTTCCTCTCTCCATCGACTCAACTGTCGTTTTGACAGGAGAATTCTGCTTGGTAGACTCCGTTCCGAATGACAGTTTGTTTTGAGTACTTTTATCTTTGTTTTTTCCTGGAATTATAAATAAAATTCCAGTAAATCCTCGGCAGCTTACAGTATACATATCGAATGACAACCAATACTACCTGGAAGTTTCAAAGATGACAACCGCTTCTTTGATTGTGTATCCGATGTATCCAATTTTTTTGCAGGTGGAGATCTAGGAACAAATCATATTATTCGATTAGAAATACGTTAGATAACTCATTCAGAATATAATAAACAGAAGACCAAGTAATGCAATTTATACCCTGGACTGCTCTTATTGCTGCTTCCATTGTCTCTCTTTCTTTTTCCTTCACTGGCATTAGTTGTTTTATCATTTTTTTTTTGATTGCTGATGTTGATATAAAGATTGTTAGAAAAATAGGTAATAACAGGATGTTTTGGTATCATCAATGGTAGACTATTATTGTATTGCAACGCTGTTATGCTCTTAATTATAGGTCGTAATTTCAACATTTGGGGAATATTTTATACTTAACAACATACCTAGCCTCGATGCTATTTGTGTCTGATACCACTGATTTTGTAAAAAAAGACCTATCGAGAAAAAATTTTACAATTTTATAACAATCTATTTCCGCTATTTATTATTACTCAATTATTTATGTACGAAAATGAAACTGTGTTTTAATTATTCTTGATGATAAACTCACGTTATGGACCGTTGCGCCATTTCGGTAACCTCAAAAAATTGCTTTAAATTCCCAGCATCTGAGAAATTGGCGGGAAAACTGACATTATAGGTACACAATTTGAAGAAAATATTACTTTCTTCGGCTGATTCATATATCATCTTTTACAATATAATTCTCTGGTTAAAAACAGTTGGTTCCCCGACAAATTTGATGGACATATGATGATAAAGAATGTTAAATTTTTAATTATAGATTTTTCAACTGATAAAGGACGAATAAGGTTAAAGAAATAATAAATGCAGGAATTGATTCATTTTATTATATTTAATATTTTATGCAATCCAAACACATCTATTTATTTTGTTTGTTAAAGGTTATACAATAAATATCCGTCGCTTTATACTAGAATAAACAAAATATTATCCATTTCGATTCAATCTAAAATGTAATGGATTATTCCAAAAAGCTGTCGCAAAACATTTTTTTTTCTTACAAAGTTAAATGCAATTGTTTTTATGTAAATGAAAATTCAGCCAATAATTCTTTCTGCCTTTTTAAATATTTTATTGATCACTTGGTTTTCTTATATGTGACGACACTTACAACAAACGTACAGTTAACGCACTTATAACTATTACTGAAGTAAATCCCGATATGATGGTATTGCAATGCTACTAATGTCCACAAAAAGTAGTAGTTATATTCACTTGACAGTGAAAACAATTGTAAAAAAAAAAGCGTAGGCAGTATAACTGTTTGCATCGAACTGGATTGAACTGTCGTTCCCATTACTATTATGTTTCATGATTATTTGCAGCGATTAGATAACCATCATTGTTATATTTCAGCAGTGATTCGTAATGTTAGCATAGTCTGCTATATTGATTCACACTCGACCATTAAATAGATCACAATACGTTTTCACTACGAAAAAAACACTCTATCGAACTCAAAGTTCGTTATTTGTTCACGCAAACCATTGTATACAAAACATTTTAGATGTATAATAATTGAAATATATGGAACAATCGACAACTTTTCATGAAGAAGAAAAAAAAATAATAAAAAAGCGGCTAGTTGGCCGTTAGAACGTGTTAGCCATAAATACACGATGTTATTCACTTTATTCTTCAGTTACAAGTTTATTGTAAAATAGAAATTTGTAGAAATGACTATGGACTAATGAATTGGGTAGGTATTTCGGTTATGTGAATTGGATTTTTGTTGAAGTCAAGGCAAGGTGTAACGGACGTACGGTACCTCGACATCATTTCCATCATTATCATTGCAGCAGAGTTCAAATACAAGTGCTCGCACGTGTGGCTCAAGCTTTTTCTTCGACACTTTTTTCACGACATCTGACATTGGTAATCCCATACGCTCCTGGCATTTGGCTTTAGCCATAAAGAATGAATATAACATGCAGACACCTTGAGACAGCATTGTGACTTCAAGATGATGACGGTCTTTGAAATAATCTAGGAACTCTTTGAGAGTTAATTCACCCTCTACTTCAAATCTGTCCCATAGAGTCCACTCGATATCATAATATTTGAGTTTGGGTGCGCAAATGGGCTCCGAAAATCCGAAGAATGGCAGTGCAAGATTAACAAAACCATTTTTGTACAGAGTTAAATCTGTGATATTGCGTGCTAACTTTATGAGTTCCAAACAGACTAACCCAGCAACAACTGACGTTGTTGTTGCGATTGCAGGAATAATTTTACCTGCTATTAGCTTACTCTTATGTCTGTCAGCAGCTTGGATCTTGTAGTTGGCAGCACGTAAATTTGAAGCAGCCACGATGAAATCTATATGGAAATTACTGTCGTCATCTTTCTCAAATTCTTGAGGATGTACTACAAAGCCTTGTAATTCATGTTGCTTGGGTAATTCATCCTGTAATTGACTCAATCTTTCGTGATCAACATTGCCACTTCCGTTTGACACCTGAACTTGTGTGTCAGTTTCAGCAATTTTAACTCCGGATTTTGGAATAAAAACAGGCACCTGAATGGTGCTCACAATCTTGGAAATTTCATCTCGATCGCGATTAAATGGTAATCCATATACGGCTGCTTTGAGATTAGCACCAGCTACAATGTAATCCAAATGAAGTGGATTATTGACGTCGAATTCTAGAGGCACTGGACAACGTTTAGGACCAGACCAAAATGGCTGGCCGCTAGACGTTATTTGATCGGGCGGGAAATTGAAGAGTAGTTGACGAATTTGATTATTGTATTGTTCTTGCCAATGACAACGTGCCCAGGCAATGCAATCGGCAAATGTTTTTGGCCTTTCATCCACAAGCGCAATCTTTACTGATTCCAACACCTCAAGTGGCTGAACACCAGGCAACTTTAGCGTTCGATCGACGAATTGTGGATCACTGATATATTGAGCTGCGTTTTCAGCTGCCTGGCGAAATAGTCCTTCGAAATTATCACGTGCCCATTGAAGAGTGTGCTCAATGGCGTTAGGAAAATTCTTCAGAGTACAAATGGGTATACTCTTTTCCGGTGGATCTTGGGACGAGCTGTATGATTCGGTGAGGAAGGGCACAACCACTTGAGTGTTACCTTTAGTACCAAGTGTGCCTGACTCAAGCAAAGGCTTGCGATAATATACGCAACGTCGATCCATGTAAATACGTGCGTCCACATTGTCCAAAGCATTTGCCACACCGTCAAGTACCTCGAAGAAATTATCATTATATACTTTTTCAGTTTCAGGGCCAACTCGATTTTCATGAGCAATTACATTCATATTGGGATTCATTGCTTTTACAACTCGCGCCGCTGTTGATGATTTTGCTTTTTGTACGTCAGTTGGTCTGAATAAAAATTGTCGATTCAAATTTGATTTTTCAATAAGATCCATGTCTGTTATAGTAACACAACCATTTTCAGCACCAACTCCAAGCATAGCAAAGTTTTTCAATAATTCACAACCAATAGCTCCTGCACCAACAACAAAATATTTAAGGCTGCCAATTTTCGACTGGAATTTACGTCCAAATATAGCAACTTGTGAATCATATCGTGAATTTGTTGGCGTACAATCGTCCTCACAAATTTCTGAACGATCAGCTGGTAAACATTCAATCGCGTCAAAGTAAAGCCATTGGAAAATTGGTGAAAATTTACCGGAGCATGCTTTCATCACTTCTTGAGCGACAACACCACCAACGGTGGCGTTCATTGGATTTAAATCACCCGATGATATCTTAGCAAACGTTTCGAGCAATTCCTTGTTTATTTCCGTCGACAAGCCATATTTTTCCTTGGTTGTTTCAGCTATCTGAACAAATGCATTGGCATCTTCTTGATTCCATGGACGAGGCAGTTGTTGTTTTGTCTTTATATAGTCATGTAAAGCCAAAAAGGCAAGATGACATTGCTCGGGATAATCAAACTTACCAAAATCAGTGATGATATATTCTGGTGCTTTTATTGATTCAATAAAAGGCTTAAAGTTAATTGTTTTTGGCATCTTGACCTGTGTAACAATGCCGCCTCTTTCGTATTCAGTGAATGTTGATGTATCACCAATGGAAAAAGTGTATGGGCCAAGGACCTTTATTTTTCTCGGTTCACAACCATTCAATTCAATCATTCCTTGAACTTCAGAGAAAGTAACATAGTCACCATCCTCCATGCCATGACGTGTATCATCGAGACACGTAACAACCCCTTCAACATCTCGAGATATACTGGCAACCATAGCACTCACTGGTGGTTCACCGTTGGTGTCAACTACATGAAAATCTGATCCAAAATCGCAGAAGACTTGAGAAAATAACCCACGTGTATCTGCAATTATCAAAGCAATATTGGTACTGCGTGTTATTTCAGAAATGCGAAGCTGTTCATCCAATGATGTTTCTGTCAAAACAACAACTTTAAACTTCTTGATAAAATCAACATCAAGTGTTCCTTCGTGATATCGTGTTGGCACATAATTGTTGAGCTCAGAGAGTCGTTGATAACATGCTACGGCACGATTTTTACCGATATCTGCTTCAGTAAGATAAAATTGTGATCCAAGATCGGCCATTTGGCATGATATATTATCATGGAGTGTTACTGATTTCACACCACCCAAAATAACATTTTTTGCAATTTCCACTCCAAGTCCACCGAGGCCTGATATAAGAACATCAGATGATGCCATACGGCGCATGGCTTCGTGACCAAGAACATAGAGTTGGCGAGAATAAAGTCCTTCGTCAATATCACCGGGTGTTGTGGAGCTTGATCCATTCTTCGCCATAGCTGCAATACCCGCGAATTCGTCGCCACCTCCCGTCGTAGCAGCAACGCGTCGCTTCTTGGCTGGGGGGTCAACGGAACTCTCCACCACCTCAGCACTAGACATCGGATCACAGGAGTGCCGTTTTTTCACTCTCTTCGATTTTTATCCTCTCTGAATTCCCTCACAATTATAACCTTCGTTCTGATTTCGACCTTTTGGCAACTAAATAACGAGTATGTTTAGACCACACTTGCGTTCTTTCTCACTTTGTGTTTCTCGTTGTTCTCGTTGCCTACCTCGTGTCGCTCCTTTTGTCCGCCAACCGGCAGCAGCAGCGTACGCGGCCCACAATTATACAGTATGGAAGTGTATAGAAATTATACTATAATGCACTTTCGTCCTCACTTTCAGCACAATCACTGCAATGTCACCATTATTATATCAATGAATTATTATTAATTTCTTGTATTGATAAATATTTCTCGCTTACCTTGCGCTCACTTGGTCTAATTGGACAATGACTTTTTTAATGATACGAAACTATGCACTGCTAAACTAATATGTCGAAAAGCTCTGCTGATAATGTAGAATATCTGAGTCATTCGCATATACATTTGCGTGAAGAAACCATATTAGTGTGTGATATGCGCGCTCAGGCAATGATATATGTTTGTATGTGATATAGGACATGAAAAGTGACTAAGATGATTCAGCGGGGTTGGCTTTGTCGTTTTAAAAGAATTCCGATTTCGTTTATCCGAATAAAATATTTTTTTATGTTTTTCCGTTCATTTACATAGAATTTTATGATACAAATTCCAAGAGGGGAAATAAAAAATGAAGGTCGAAAATCCATGATTCTCTGACACATTTGAACACATAAATAAATACAAATGCACAATAATTTAAATTTTATTAGGAATGTCGCGAAATTCATGGTGATGACGCACTGCAACTGAAATGACTCACATCTCAAGGGGAAATAATTTTGTATTGGGTCAAGCAATGAATAAATTGGCAATGATATAACTATCAAATTCACATTCTTCACACCTGTAATGTTATTTTAAAAAATTCATAATTCTTCTACAGACTGCTTTGACAAATCAAAAATAATATTAGTATCGTTTTATTGAATATAATTTGAATATTTTTTTCGCCAGCCTAACGTAGGCTATAATATATGTTTATTTTCTTCTATTAAAAACGACCACCATCATCGTCTACTGAAACAGGACTGCCAAACGCTCTATGTGCCGATCGATCCTCTTTTCTCGAAACAAAAGGTGAAGACGATCTTGATATACCTGGAAAAGGTGTAGTGGGCTTACTAGATTCTCCAGTGGTTGGCGCAGAATTATGACCATCAATCAAAGGTCCACTCAGCACTGAATCAGGAGTGCCATCAAGCGAATGGGATATTGGAACAACCGGATGGCCAAAGACATTCATAGATTTTGAAGTCATCTCTTCAGGAACGGTGGATGTTCTTCTCAACAAAGTCTTGCTACTAAAATTCAATTGAATGAGATATTACAGTGAGAACTAAGAAAATTTGCAATTATGATTAAACTCACTGGCTGCCTTCGATTGGTGAAAAATTCCTATCAGGACTGCCGTTCACGCCATTTACATTGTCCCAAGAATTATAGCGACGATGATGACTCTTATCTTTATATGCCTCGCCTATATTACTGAAGCTACCAACAATTCGTTTGTCCAGTTCCTTCAGGACTTTTTGCGGCATTCCTAATTCTTGCGATTGGATCGAAAGTCCACTTCCAATCGCCTCTGTGTCGTCATTAGGATTTGTCCAAATGTTTGTACCACCGGGAACATCATTGTTCTGTGAACTATTTAACAATTCTGCTGAATATGTTGGTCGAGCGGGTATTATGGGAGAGCGACAGCAAACTCTATAGAATATAACAATAGACGTTATAACGTTCTCAGGAATGGTATCGTAAGAATACAAAAATCACTTACGAATTAACATCTTCCAATTTTTTTAGTAATCTCTCATTTTCGCGACAAACAAGTTCTTGATCGCGTATTACTTGATCTCGTGTAGAATACAACTCAGCGCATTCACGTCGTAATGCCTCATTTTCACCGATATAAGATCTTAATAATTGACTCATTTCCGAATTGTCCATTTCCGCCAACTTATCAAGATCCACTTGTGGTGGAGTGATAGCAAGGGAATGTTTGTCTTCATGTGATGCAGAATGTATTTGACCGGAGACGTCTGGGCCGATGTGAAGTGCAGCTCTCAAGTGATCGTTCTCCAATTGAAGTGCATCAACTTCTCGTTTGAGGCTCAAAATTAATGCTTCTCTGGGATCCATCACTACAATTGGTTTTGTGCGAATTTTCTTGGCCCGAGCCGCATATCTCAGTGTATTCAAAGTCTCACTTGTATTTGAGCGTGCTGGCGATACACATGCAATCTGAAACAATGAAAATTTATTATTCAGTTCATACAACTTTATTGCTTATTGCGAATTGATAATTTACCATGAGAGTGACACCATTGCCCGCAAGACTATCGGCCAAAAGTTTAGTCAATTTACTATCACGATAAGGAATATGTCCACCTTTACGCTTTCCATCGCTCAATGATGCAATGCAATAACCTGCAAGAATTTAAATTAATTAATATAATTACTGAATTATTGCATTATTAACAATTTAAAATAATAATCACCTAAAACCATGAGACTTTTATTTATATTGTTCGCTTCTTCGAGTGTTTTACCCTCACTTTGAGTTTTTTTAGTCATTTCACTACCAGCTAAATCAACGAAATTCAACTTTCCTTGTTTCGTAATAAATACACCATTTTCCATCTGCTGTTCAGACGTTATATGAACTGTAAGAATTGTATGACTTCTACTAGAATGTTCATTCATATTGTGCGTTCCAACTGCTCGATTTTTCATTCCTGCAACTCACATTTTTATTAATTTACGTCATATAAAAAATAATTTGGTGATGGTACCTTCTTCTAAAACAGCCAGCAAATCGTCAAGCTCCTCGCATTCGACAGTAAAAAGATTTTCAACAAAAAATCCTCGCGTTTTTTTTCTCCATCTAACAGCTAAAGACTTCTTAGAGTTCCCGGGATTCAAAAGATCAATAATTTTTTCATTGTAGATTTCAAGAAAGGAAGCCTTGAGGACAAAATTACACTCTTGTCGTTCTTGTAATAACTTAAATAAGTGAACAAATGATCGAAACACCAACCCATGATCCTCGGAATACGGATTCATACTTTCAAACTGTACAATCAAAAAAATATGAAACTAATTATTGTTGTTCTATTGCAAATACGAGAAATCAAATGAAATAATTACCAAGCCCGGCGGGCCTGTGAGTGTGTGCGTTTTACCACTCCCCGTTTGTCCATAACAAAATACCGTACAGCTAAAACCTTCCACTGCCATTTCAATGAGTTTTTTGACCCCAGAATACTGCAGAACATCTTCCTGGGTCGCAGCTGGCTCAAATACGACATTATACGAGAAAAGCTTTGTCTTTTTTTCAGCGCTATTGCCGGACAATGTATCGCACTGTATTTGACCGTCACCAGGTAATTGAACGGCATAATCTTCATCTGCTTTAATTTCCTTGTCATTCAATGGTCGAACTCGGACAACAACGCTGATATTGTCCTCTGCTAGAAGATGCTTTGACGCTACTATGACCTTATCACCATCGGCCAATCGTTCAATGCTTCCCGATCTACGATTATCAAGTAATACAATTAAGTCTTAATAATGGTATTAGGCAACACTGCAATATCAAATGAAAAAAAGTTTGTTATAAATAAAGTCAAGCCACAACAGTTGAAGGCTCTTGTGCCAATGACCGGTAATTCAAGTAACTGCTGTCTCAAGTTTATTGGGCATTCATTCGAATCGATAATGACAAAAATGCCCTTGATTCGCTTCTTTTAGTCTGTCGACAATATTGAATTTTATTCTATCCAGACATCAAAATAGCGTGCATGATTTTTAGAGCGTTTATGAACCTTTTTGACATCGTCCACCAATGACATGAATGCACATATAGATACAAATATATTTATCATACGGCCTGAACACGAAAGAAGAGTATAAGAAGGAAGAAAAAAACCATTGAGGTATTTCGAGTGCAAGGAAAAGTTATTTTGGCTCGCGCTTATTGGAACAGCATGCCATCTGTGCACTTTTGTCTTTACGGCTATTCGACGAATATATGTATATTCCGACTCAACCTAATAGTAATAATAATTGTTATTACCGGAATGAAGCCGATTCACGAAAACCAAATACAAAAGTCAATTTTATGTTGCGATGATTTGTTTTCAAACATTTAACAATTCGACAGAGTATCGCGTGCGTATTCTTACAAGTCCCTGAGTCCAATAATGGTTTGTTATAAACGATTCATTGCATGCTGGAACCTATCGATAATTTCGTTAAAATGTCGATAAATGATTTCATACGTAAAGCCTTGAATTGAAGAGAAAAGTTTTTCCATTAACGAGGCGATAGATGACGCATTATTTGCAGGTGCTTGATTAAATATTAGAACAAGTCATTCTGTTCTACTCAAACAGGGACAAACTATCGGAAGCATGCATGTATGTTTATTGCATGATCAGATAACGTTTCAATAATATTTTACTCGTCACGGAAAAAAATTGCCCATATTCGATATACATAAAAGCACATATGTTCAAATATACTAAAACATTGACGAACGTGGTATATTGCATGTTACAAGGAGTAAACAGACCCATATTATATTATTTTTTGTTGGGTCACATTTGCGCCGAATAACCTGAGAGACAGGAGGTGACAAAATGGTGGACACGGTTTATGGTTATCCATCGAACAAAGTGTTATGTCATTTACATTCGTGTTACTCATCTAGAGGTAATCGCGATAAATATTGCTGACCATGAGAAATTGTTTTTTTTTTTTCAATTACGCAAAACGATTATGGGACGTCCAATGAGACATGTTGCGACGAATTGTATGCCGCATATATACATAGTCAATAGGGAGGAAATTCGATTAGCTTTAGAGAGCTATATGTAAACACGACAATAGTCATTTTAATATCGATCGTTGGTGAACTGCACACGAGCGGACAAGGTCTTGCGATCGATACAACATATATACAGTATGCGCGTATCATCCACCTTTTTCATTATCTGTCCATTACTAAATAGTAAGGGGCACTAGTGGGGAAAGAGGTACGTTATTTCACTCGGTGTTATAGCTCATACATTGTATGACATTTAGGTGTAGTTTGTTTTAATTTATTCTACTGACAATAAGTTATTCAGGAGCGATTTGATTGGAATATACTTTACGTAAACTAATGTCGAACTGCGCGGTTCATCTTCACCACTATTATTGGCGTTGTGTCGTATATTATCAATGTCCCAGATCTGTCAACTTTCCACATGTCCACTCAACTCTGTGTTTATTGTTCTGTTAGCTATTTGATAGTCGGACGATCGATTGTTAAAAAAAAACTCGTCACTAAAATGAGCATATTTTTATAAGTAAGAGAAACAAATTTGACACTAACTCCGTTCTTCTGGATCCTTTCAACTGGGCAGGTGATTTGGCTTTGGAACCTGTAAATGCAGCTTTGACAGGACTATTACCCCGTGAAGCAGTTGATCGTTCGCTGGGACTGTTGCCACGCGATCGACGCGATGGATCAGTTGTTTTCTGTGTTTGATTCTTTGATCGCTGGCTATCGCCTCGCTGCGGCGATGGGGTTTTCAGTAGAACCATTCGTCACCCTTGTGCTTTCTGATCTAACGGTGTTTACAAATGAAGCATGAATAATAAATTTTATTTCGATAATACAATACATTAATATTTTCATCTATATAAAGTGTACTTACTATGCAATACGTTGACTGCAGCCGTAAATTCATTCCATGTTACTGAGTATTTATCGTGTAAGAGCGAATAGTCACGTCGCGCTTGGGGGTGCGGAAAAACTTGTGTGAAGCGAGTCCACGCGCACATCCGACTGTCACTACAGCCCACGCTTGACCAAGGGGTTGCCGCCAGTTTGCTGGACTTGACCCTTGTGCTTTACCCTCTCTCCCACTAACGCTACATAATTATCTCATTGAAAATCTTTTTTTCCGTCGCAATAAAACTAAAAGATGACTCGCAATTTCACTATATAAAAAGTGGCATATTGACAATATGTATTATGGAATAAACTTGAGAGTGAAAATGATGTGAGGGAAAACAAGGACATGAAGTCATACACCTTTATCGAAAGACCGGTGGCCTGGAGAGAGGTATTATATTTTAGTGCCATTCGAGGTCTGCGCTTCTCCTCCTCTACACTCCATGATCGTCTTCATGGTAATAACGAGACCGAGTGGGGCAGCTTGGTTTGGTTCCTTCATGGTCGCGCGTTGCGATCTCCCGTGTTAGTCACGTCGTGGCACACAACGTGCGCGTACACACAGATATTCGTCGCAATAGTTTTTACTCTTTCTCTTAGTCTATTTGTCCCTTTCCTTTACTCTCTCACTCTCTCTCTCCTTCTCTCCGTCGCGCTTTCTGTGTCGCGTATTATTCCTTTTTCTTTTTTCCTTTAGTGGTCATTCTCCTTTCTCCTTCGGTGAACCCTTGTGGCCGGCCACGTTTGCTGGGTCGCGGACCTTTCCAGGCCGGTCCGCGCGCCACTTCCACTGGTATTTCCATTTGCATTGGCTCACCAGATGACTGAAACAATTACAAAGAGTTGTTATTATTACCAAAGAGTGCGGCTGGAGAAACATTACACGTTTAATGTAAGTAATGTAGAAAGTTTAATGAAATTGAATATTTTTTGGTGTGAATGAGCATCGAAGTGAAGTTTAATTGTTATATCTGATACATCTGTAGAACGTGAGTCACGGCTGGCTAACTTTTTTCTCTGTTTCCAATTCTAGCGATCATCCTCTCACTTTTTACTTCAAATAAGTTGAATTAACAAAGACAAAATAAAATACAATTTCCCATATGTTTTTTACTCGTTATATTACCTTGAATGATAGAAGGCGTTGCGTTTATGTTAATAGAACGATAACAGCTTATCGACAATTGAATTTCCATAAAATAGTTGACATAGAAAATGGTCTCAATATTGTTGTATTGGAGTGAATGATGACTCACTCTGTGAATATCTTATATTCCGAATTTTTTTTCGCTATTTTTATAATCACGTTTTTTTTTATCTTATTTAAATCATTCAGCAATGATTTTGTACATGGTCTTTGTGAACCTACAAATCGTAAAGCCAACCGCGCAATCTCACTCAACTCACTTAAACTTGCGCAGTGAAAAGAGAAAATGGTAAATTGTTGGATCGTAAACTTTACTACCGAACGATTGGAGAGAATCATTGCTAAAACGAATGTATTCCCTTTTTTCCTGTATACACATTTCTATATCCATTCTAAGAACTTGACGCAGATTTTAATAGAAGCCCTATGAATTCTTATGTCTTCCAAGAATCAATCCAATACAAGTCATAAAGCCAATTAACATCTCTGTTTCATGGTAATGAGAGTAAACCATTCCCATGAAACAGAGAGTAACGGATTCCCTTAGAAGAGAAATAAACAAAATATGAGTCAAGCTCTAGTCGGCGGAAAAAAACCGGTTAGCGGCACTTGAATTTGGTGGCCTGGGCGACCTTGGTGAGATCAAACTGCCATTTCAAATCATTCAACAAGAGTTTATGGATCCAACTAGTCCTACATAAATACACACGCGGGACCGGCGTGCGACCGTGGCGATGAGTTCGACGGGCCACCTATCGCCAAAATAACATTTTATTCTATTATTAACACAACGCACGTCGCACATCGCCGATGACTTCTGAACAAAGCGATAATAAACAGAAAAATTCAAATGCCATGTGAAAAGTGTCGTAGTGGTAAACAACGCCAAATACATTACAAATACACGCCAAAATGCAGAAGAAAGTTAATCAACTGAAGTGTAAGCGAATTGTCTCATGGAATGAATTTCTCAATGCGAATAGTTTAACGATAGCTTTCCAGACGTCTCTCGAAAGCCGGAAGTCCCTTTACACAATGAACAATGGTGCGCGTGCTTTCCGTTATCACCCCCGCTTCTAAACGACAACTGTCTTCGTTTAGTATAGTTTTCGATTCTCACAAAACGATTATAAGTTAATTACCATCTACACTCGAATTATATGTCGTCAGTTGTCGTCACACTTCGTAACGTTTGCCACGTTCAAAAGAATAATAGAACGAAATAAAATACAGTGATAGCTAACAGAAGAAACAAGAGTGATAGGATTGATCGAGCGCTCGCGGCTATATCAAGAGTGATTTAAAGTACATAATAAAACGAATGAAAAAACATTCAAGATAGTTTAATCTTATCTGACTTACTGTCGATGCCAGATCACATTCATTTGCAGCACATATCTTGAAGCTCAAAGTGCGACTAAACTTATTCGCTGACACGTATCTTGAATATCAACTTGCAAATTAGATATTGATATATTGTTTAGTGTCTTGATAAACTTTTGTTGCATCCATAAACTAACTTGGCTTAGTACACTGAAGTATATCACCATGCGGTAAGTCATCAAGTATTGGAATTCAATTTATTAGAGTACCCGATAAAACAATATCAAATGAAAAATAAAAAAAAAAATAAAAAAAATTGAGCACAAAAGGGAAAGAATAAATAAATTATCTTATAGTAAGCTTCTATTTTATCCATATGTAAACTGAGAATCGATATTGAGGATTATTTGAGTTGATTGTGGAGATATTGTTTTATTGATTCGGCCCTATCGTGAAGAAAAACATGCTTACTATTAAAAGGGAGATATCTAATCTGATGGTTATCATGCAGTTGACAAGGCTAAACATCAAATCAAAACCACGCCTGCAATTACAAATAGCTATAATTAAATATTGTTTTCAATTGCCTCACTTGTAACACAAATAATTTAATATGTACTTGATTCAATTGTTCACAGAGAAAACGACGACAATAAAGTGGATAAACCTCTCCCACCATCGATTTCTGATATCACAATGGAGTACGATCTTCATGAGCGTGATCGTGTCGGTGTCCAAGATTTTGTACTTCTTGAAGAATTCGAAAGTGAGGAGGCGTTCATTGACAATCTCCGAAAACGCTTCCGTGAAAATCTTATCTACGTAAATAAATAATTACCATTAATCATCTATTTGAGAAATATTTTATTGGTATATTGAACATTTTATACATTTATATAGACTTATATTGGGCCAGTATTGATATCTGTAAATCCTTACAAGTTTCTACCGATTTACGACGCTTCCACAATTGAGTATTATGAGCGCCGAAACTTTTTTGAAGCCTCACCGCACGTGTAAGTAATACTATCCCGATAAAAACGAAACTTGTTTCTATATCCGGGGTGCTATAATTGATATGAATAAATATATATATATATATCTATTTATTTATTTATTCATTTATTTATTCAGGTTTGCCTTAGCTGACACGGCATATCGTTCATTAACAAACGAAAACCGCGACCAGTGTATCCTGATATCAGGAGAATCCGGTTCTGGTAAGACTGAAGCATCGAAGAAAGTCTTGGAATTCATCGCCGCTGCAACTGGTCACAAAAAAAAGGTCGAAGCAGTCAACGACAAACTTATAGGAAGCAATCCAGTGCTTGAGGCATTCGGAAATGCAAAGACTAATAGAAATGATAATTCATCGAGATTTGGAAAGTACATGGATATACAATTTGATTTTCATGTAAAACTATTTTGTCTCATTTTCATATTTTCATTCTTTCATTTATTTTTTATTATCCAATATAGCATCAATATTTATTGTTTAGGGTGATCCCGTTGGTGGAAATATTCTGAATT
Organism: Galerucella tenella; assembly: GCA_910591685.1. Lineage (NCBI taxonomy): Eukaryota > Metazoa > Arthropoda > Insecta > Coleoptera > Chrysomelidae > Galerucella > Galerucella tenella. The sequence continues at coordinate 37,369 of CAJUYH010000805.1, forward strand.
ATCTTTTGGAGAAATCGCGAGTAGTTGATCAATCTAGTGGGGAACGTAACTTTCACATATTCTATCAACTTTTAGCTGGAGCAGACGATATAACTCTTCAAAAATTATTTCTCAAGCGAAATCTTGACACTTATTATTATATTAGCAGTGGATCAAAAGGAACACTTGATACAATTGATGATGCGGCGCAGTATAAATTAGTAATTGATGCAATGAAAACGGTAGAATTAAGTCAACAGGAGCAGAACAATTTATTCGCCATTGTTGCGTCAATTCTACACATGGGAAATGTTGGCTTTACCGAGAATGGCGGAGAAGCGCAAATTCTCAAGCCTGAATCAGTCAAGGCTGTCGCTTCTGTACGTATTATTGACCTTTAGTATAGTTGTACAATATTCGATAAATCAATTTATTATTTTGGACAGTTATTGGGCTGTGAAGTTCAAGAATTGGCTAAAGCATTCACACATCGCACTATCAATGCTCAGGGTGATGTTGTGATATCCCCATTAAATCGTGAACTCGCTATTTATGCACGGGATGCACTGGCCAAAGCAGTATACGATCGATTATTTACGTGGCTTGTTACGCGACTAAATAAATCACTTCAGCTTGAAATACCAAAATCACGTACAGGTGTTATAGGAATATTAGATATATATGGATTTGAAATATTCCAGAAAAATAGTTTTGAACAATTTTGTATCAATTTTTGTAATGAAAAACTGCAACAGTTATTTATACAGTTAACATTAAGACAGGAACAGGAGGAGTATTTGAAAGAAGGCATCAACTGGGAACACATTAATTATTTCAATAATAAGGTCATTTGTGACTTGATTGAAGAAAAATATAAAGGAATTATTTCGTTGATGGATGAAGAATGTTTGCGGCCTGGAGATCCGACAGATTTGAGCTTTTTAGAGAAACTCAATGCCAATTTAAGCAATCATCCACACTACATCAGTCATATGAAAGCCGACATACAAACGCAAAAAATTATGGGACGTAATGAATTCAGATTGATTCACTATGCTGGTGATGTAACTTATAATGTTCGCGGATTCCTCGAAAAAAACAATGATTTATTGTTCAGAGACTTACGTCAAGTCATGTCACACACAACTAATTCCATTACTTCAACTATTTTTGATGTTAAAGATTTGATGAGCAAAAAACGCCCCGATACTGCAATTACACAATTTAAGAACAGTTTGAATAATCTCATGAACATTCTTATGGGTAAAGAGCCGTCTTACATTCGCTGTATCAAACCAAATGATTTCAAAATATCTGGACAATTTAATGATCACATTGTCCTTCATCAAGTGAAGTATCTTGGGCTTATGGAAAATTTAAGAGTGAGACGAGCAGGTTTTGCATATAGAAGACCGTACGATCAATTTTTAGAAAGATACAAGTCACTTTGTCCAAAGACATGGCCATCATATTCTGGTTCAGCGAAGGAAGGAGTTCAATTGTTGGTTTCACAGTTGAATTATGATAATAATGAATATCAAATGGGTAACACTAAATTATTTATACGATATCCAAAAACTTTGTTTGACACCGAGGACGCATTTCAGAAGAAAAAAAATGAAATTGCTGCGATTATTCAAAGTAAATGGAAGGGCATGATACAGAGACGTCAATATTTGAAAATACGTGAGGCTGTGATTGTATTCCAAAAAAATTTAAGAAGATGGCGGGCAAAACGAGAAGCTGTAAAGCGACGCAGCGCTGTGGAAACAATACGACGATTTATACAGGGATTTATCACTCGTAATGGACCACCAACAAATATTAATATCTCTTTTATTGAATTAGCCAAATTTCAATGGTTAATTCGCCTTTCAAAAAGTCTTCCAAAAGGTGTGTTAAATAATTATTGGCCACCATGTCCAGATGCTTGCCGCGAGGCATCCGAACATCTGCATCCCATGTACAAAAGATGGAGAGCAAGAAAATATCGATTATCTCTTTCTCAGGCTGAAAAAAAACATTTCGAATTGAAAATTCTGGCTGAGAGCTTATTTAAAAATAAAAAAAAATCATATAGAAAGAGTTTAGGACCGAGATTTCAAACGGAACGACTTGGAAATGAATATGACGAGCTCAGACAAGCATTTATTCTTAATGTGCTGTCAAATGGTGATACAATAAAGTATGCCGCGCCTGTTGTTAAATATGATCGGCACGGTTATAAGGCTCGTGAGAGAGTGTTAATTCTAACTGATAAGGCTGTACATATAATGGATACCATAAAACCGTTCAAGCTTAAACATCGTCTTCCCTATGAAATGATTAAAGAGTTAGTTGTTACTGGCGAGTCAGATAATTTGTTAATTGTGAGAATACCACCCGAACTGAAGAAGGATAAGGTAACATTGTTGAATATGAGTTGATTGGTAATTAGAACAATAAGAAATATTCCGTTTTTTCATTATTTTTTTCAGGGCGATTTGATTCTTGAAGTACCGTATATCATCGAGGCACTTACCAAAGCTATTGATATCACTCATAATCCTAAAATTCTAAACATCGTTAACAAAGAAACGTAAGTGATGAAATTATAATTGAATAATAGCCATAAAGAGCGTTTGAGATATTAAATAACGCTGTAATATTTTAGGGTCTCACATAAACTAGTCAGTGGTAAAGAAGGAACAATTGAATTCAAAACAGGAAGTACCCCTGCTATAAGTAAAAACAGACAGAACGGTCATCTACTAGTGGTAAATTAATATATTCAATCTATATAGGCAATTTACTATTATGAATTTATATTTTGCATTATAAAAAATTATTTTTTAGGTCGCATCACCATAAATTCATTTGATTTAGCTGTCGATGTTGTTCAAAGTGAATAAATATGCAGGCGCCTTAACGAATGTGATTGTATGGGTGAAAAAAGATATCGCAAAAAAAATAAAAAAATAATATATTGAATGTATATCAATTTAATCGTTTGGGTAAAAACATACTGCCCTTCATCGCCAATATTTAAATATTGCACAAAAGAAACAGAAGTAATAAATATTGTACATTTGCCGGATAAATATCGTACCAATTCATATTTGATAATGTATTTAAATATCAATGTATTTATTGTATCTATAACTGTTGTGCCATGTGACAAGTTGATGTTTAATGCGAATGTCGGGCATTATTGTACAAAGCTTTATTAAGCATTATTGCGTGAATTAACTGTTTTTGAATAAAAATTATTTAAAAAAAAAGACATAACCAAAATGTCAGACATCAGTATGATGCTGTTTTCTGTCTTTGTGTTCATTTTTTCAGGTATATTAGAATAACCAAAAACTTTCTTGTATTCTTCCATCGAAAAAAATATAATTTATAGATATACAGCTTACACTATTGCTTCTGAGACGTGGAATTTCCGTTTTTCTTCGTCAACGACTTCTTACCATCCAAAACTTTTTCTCTCAATTCATCCTCCATCGCATTGTTTACCGTTGATGTTACAATTTTTTTCAATTTATGGGCTGCCTGAAATTTTATTTTTTTTGGCTGGATCGGTGCATCTGAAAGATAGATCGAAATAAGTACATAGATATCTTGTATGAATATTATCATGTTCACAAAAATACATATTATTCACTCACTTCCACGACGATGAATTGCTGGACCTTTTCCCTTTTTCCCTTGCTTTGCTTTTGCTGAAGCTGGTAGTTTTGATTTAACTTTCAATTTTCCTTGTGCCATATTTGTGTATCAATTCACGGATTACTGTTGTAAAAATTAAATAAAGATTGAGAGTGATAGAAGTGATACACGTGATTCAATTCTCTCATACATGAATATTTACGCCAATTTACGCTGCGGTAACTATATGATGTGATTGCCTATATACATACTGTAGACAATTGTGCCAACTGGTGCCAACCGTGCCACCATTATTTTTTTTGATTATTATGGCAGTGATTATTATATATATATATTCATTTAAAAATGGCGCCAACTTCGCGCCAAACGCTTTCTTGTCGACGTTTGTCTGTCTAACCTCTATACCAGGTGCTATTTTATGTTTTTTTTTTCCATTAAATAATACTAAATTATCTGAATCATCTTACGTATCGACAAATATCACATATTTGTTTATGAATATTCACCTCACTTAATATATAAAAGTTATGTGTCGAAGAAAACAAGTAGGTGTTTAAGAGACATTTAATGTTCATGCATTTTGTCTCAAAAATTTAATATTCAATACATATCTGGTCGAATTATAATGAACTTCTGTCTCTGTTAGATTTCAGTTCGATGGTGTGATCATTAATTAGCTCATGCAAATATGGATTCATACATTAGTTGTATAAAAATTCGGGGAATGCCCATACTTCCTCCCCTTGTAAGTGATACATCGCTGGCAAGAACAATTAAATACAAAATAATCGGGTTATCATATATTTTTTTGTTATATACTTTTTCTTTTCAGATGACTGATGATCGTAGAATGGAGATGAGCTATTATAAAAAATTAGCACAAGCAGTAGAAGATAAATTGGCGAAATTGAGAATTGTTAACGATGCTATTACAAATAACATCGATGGTAATGAAGACGAAATACATTTAATAAACGATAATAGAACGTCAGGTATCCAGTATGTTGATCAACAATCAAATGCATCGACAACAGCACCTATATCCACGAGACACGCGTCATTTGAGAATAAAATAAATTCTGAATCGTCCGATGGAGGATGTAAAGCCACCTCAGATGATGAAACCACCACCATAAGTACAGATATCAACAAATTTATCAATAATTCAGATTCTATGAAAACCGATGTAACAGAAATGATATCAGATTCTATAAAGCCGAGTGTTCCGAAAACACTCGATATTATCCCAATTACAGTAGAAACATCAAATTTATCGACGAACCGAAAGTTATCATCGGAAACCGAAGAGTTAGAGGAAGAAGTTCCAAAATTAATCAGACAAGGTTCCTACACTCTTGACACGCCCAGTCCAATATTGCTAGCACATTTCGACCATTCAAACGAAAATTACATTCCTACGCCCATCACAAATGGTATAAAAAGAAGAATATGGAATTCAATGGATGCTAAGGCTGAATGGGTATATCAGAGAAACGAAGAAAACCAAATTTATTGTAATGTAAGGAGAAATAGTGTGTCAGGATGTGATAATAAAAGCGATGAAATAAATATTCACAGTGGAAGCAATGAACATTTAACAAGTGCTAAGCGTCGCATTGTGAGATCAGTAGATTGTATTCCAACGATGTTTTCCAGAGAACACTTGCAGAGATCTTCCAAAGACAGTATAAAAAATATGTCGACAGACCAAGTTCCATTAAGCGATAAGCACAGATGTTCAGGTAATCAGAAATGGCAAACAAATAAGAACATTTCAAATGTACATTCGGCAAATAGTTTCGGTGGTTCGTCTGGTGCTATCAGCAATCCAAATCTACCGCAAGATAAAAAGAAAAGTAAGTTAAATAATAACAGAATGACACGGAGTTTTGATGCGTCTTCAATGCGAAAACATGAGTCCCCAGAGAAATTGAAGCCAATTATCGTGTCAGAAAAATTAGTACATGTATTCAAAGAGATTCAAAAAACTCACGAACGTCAGATGGCTAATTTGATGGCACGTCAACAGAAAGAACAGACTTTGATGCAACAGGAATTTCAGAAACAACAATTAATACTTCTTTCAAAAATCGAGAAAACTTTTCCCGGTGTTGCACTGCCATTACTAGCGCAAAAAATTTCAACATCGTCAATTCATAATAATCTTAAAGGACAAAAAAGTTCACCATACAATTCTATATCACAGTCGAAATCCATACAGCATAATGGTTCGCAGAGTTCTACAAAATGCTCGGATTACATGCCAAACCGTTCTGATCCTGAGACAAGTCCCATTAATGGCAGCTCTTTTGAATCTGACGAGAGTTTATCGTTGAATTTTAATGGGTCAATGCGTGAGCGATCTTTGGCACAATTGAAAATGAGTTGCGAGAAAAGACAATGTAACGTGAGCCGAGCGCTTTTCCCATTGGAGAGCAATACAATCAATGTACCCGTAACTAACGAATCTATTTACAATGAACAACATGTAAATTTCTCGTAGTATTGAATTTTTAATTAGTGTATTGTCTTTTATGCAATATTAAATCATTACGATATTTATTTTTAAGATACAAGCCGCTACAATAATAAACGCTTATGTAAAAGGGTATTTGATACGGCGGTTAATGAAGTCTGAGCGGGTAATAACACTGAAAAACACTTACAGAGAAGCTTTACATTGTATGTTGAAATTGCATATAGATGCTCCATTGGAATTATCTGAATTGAATTTTCACAAACGTTTACAACATCAGGTAAATCAACGAATCGAACAAGAATAGAATTCTTCATATTAATTACCATTCATATTGTTCAATTAGTGTGATGCAGCGTCGATAAGTATCGTCGAATTATTTGCCCTAAATCCTGCGAAGAAAATGGAAATTATTGCTCAAGATCGACAAATCAAAAAAGCACGTCTAGAGCGACCGAGCTCCGCACGATCATCATATTCGTTTGCAACGCAACGCACTCTAGCTCGGAAAAGATTTAAGGAGTATGATGCGACTCATTTAATAATAATTGTTCTCAAATTTTTTTCTTACTTTTCATTACGTTAGTTTTCCCTTTTCTTTTTATTTTGATGCAATAAAATTCTTTTTTATTTTGCAGAATGGGAATAACCCAAATGCCAGAGAGCTCTCGCAGTACTTGCAGCGCAAGAACTAGGTGTCAAACATGGACGTCGAATCCCAGAGAGAAACGGTCGCCAGGAATTATTAGTAAGTATATTGTGTATATGAAATTAATGATGATAAATTTTGTTTTACCATAAATAACTATTGCAGATCAAGGCATTAAGCGAAGCACAAGCGCCGGTGCAGTTCGTAAACCATGGCGATAATGAGATCGCGTGCCTTAGTACCACAATTGTCCAAGTCATAAGTACGTTATTTCAGTACAAACTTTGATACCATATGGAAATAAAGTTCACCTAGTGCCTGAATACATGTTATAATATATGAAAAAGTTTGTTATTCAACTTTCTAAGTCCATTGGCATCATGCCAACATGTATAATCGTAAAGTAACCGTCTAATTTGCTATTTATTTTATAATTTCTCAATTGCAACAGTCCTCAGCTTGGTACTGAATCAAATTGACTAATTTCTGTGATAACTTAAAATGCTGCTGGTGAATTTATTTTGGGCTATTTTGGAAGAGCAATAGTTCTATGCTTATTTTATATGTATACAATTTCGATCAACAAAATATTTGTGGATTGTTGATAAATTGTTTAATTGACAAAATGCACAAAAAAATATTTGAACTGTAGAATAAAAAAATAGGGTTTGTGCTCGATGTATAAAATTTAGCGAGTAGATAAAAATGTAGTACTTACCACCCAGGTTACATGTACTACTCTTACAACAAAATAAAAAAGCTTTCGTCAAACGGAAAAGTTGTTTTCTTCATTATCTAATCTCAAAGAATATTCATAAAGGCAATTATAATTCATAGCATTGACCGTTCAACAGACCATAACAATGTCGTGACCACAGTGATTCAGTATTACAGATCAAAGATGAATAAGTGCGGTCGTCGTGTGGTGGTTACTGGCTTAGGAATAGTATGCCCATTGGGAATTGGTGTGAGAAATGCTTGGAATGCACTTATAAATGGAAAAAGTGGAGTGACAAAATTAGTTGGACCGGAATATGAAATATTACCATGCGGAGTTGGTAAGTTAACCTCCAAATGTTTTATTAAAATGCAATTTATCAATGAAATAAATCATAAATACAAACTTCATATATGGGCAGCTGCTCGAGTACCAAAGGGAAGTGGTCCAAATGAATTGGATTTGAATGCCAAATTTTCTAAGAGCGAATTACGAACAATGTGCCCAGCAACTGCGTACGCTTTAATAGCTGCCGAGGAAGCTCTCAATGACGCAAAATGGAAACCTGCAGATGAGGCAGATAAACGTGACACTGGTGTATCTGTAGGTATAGGAATGATTGATTTAGTAGATGTCTGCTCGATGTATGAAGCTATGAAAAAGGGATATGGCAAAGTCAGTCCTTACTTTATACCAAGAATTCTACCAAATATGGCAGCCGGTCAAATAAGCATAAAATATGGATTCAGAGGTCCTAATCATGCAGTTTCAACTGCCTGTGCAACTGGAGCTCATGCCATAGGTGATGAATGATCGCCAATCTATTATATTTATTAAATAATTAAATATATTCATAATCGCTGATTATAAAGCGATCATGATGCTAGAAATATTACAGTATGATAATTGCAAGCGTATTATTATTCTCGGCAGGTGATGCATTCCGATTTGTACATGGTGGTGAAACTAGTGTAATGGTATGTGGTGGTGCAGAAGCATGCATTGGTCCCTTAGCAATAGCAGCTTTCTGTAGACTTCGGGCACTGAGCACAACCAGAAATGACTTCCCAGAAGAAGCATCGCGGCCATTCGACCGAGATCGAGATGGTTTCGTGATGGGCGAGGGTTCCGCTATTTTAGTGCTCGAAGAAATGGAACATGCACTTGCCAGAGGTGCGAATATTTATGCCGAAATTCTTGGCTATGGTTTGTCTGGAGATGCCGCTCATATGACTGCACCTAGTGAAGATGGTGTTGGCGCTATTTTAGCAATGGATAGGGCAGTAAAAAGTGCTGGAATTGATGCCTTTGATGTAACTTATGTTAACGCTCATGCTACTTCCACTCCACTAGGAGATATCACTGAACTTCGGGCCATTGAATCATTGTTTGGAGAACACAGCAATAATGTAACGGTGTCAAGTACTAAAGGTGCACATGGACATTTGCTGGGTGCTGCAGGAAATCTCGAATCTGCATTTACAATTCTGGCAATTAAAGATGGTGTAATTCCACCAACGCTCAATCTTCACAATATAGACTTTGAGGGTAATCTTCAATTTGTTCCACGAATGAAAAAGCAATGGATGACTTCTTCAAGACGCGTAGCACTAAAAAATGCATTTGGTTTTGGTGGAACAAATGCAACATTGGCTTTTGCACAGTTTGTAAAGTAATATACACATATCAAATTGTGTATTGTATTTTTTGACTATTATTTATACCAATAAATATGTTTATTTTGATTAAAAATAATTGATATCATTCATTGAGAAACGATCATTTGGAATGCATGATTTTATTGAGCCCTTCATAAAGCAGCCAATTTTATATATTCATCCAATTTATTACACAATTATAAATCAAAATAGCATCTGAAAAATTCTTACGGCAGTATAAACATCAAACAGCTCTGCCTAAATAGTTGAATATACATGTTGAAAGAATTTTCGCATCAAAAGTAAACCTGGCAATATACAATTTCAAACATAAAAGAGAAAAATTATTTGTCCATTTACTGGGAATATTCATTGGATTCATGCCTGATTAGTTCCAATAAATTAATAATAAAACTTGCCCCATAAATAATTTCCTCCTCACATAACACATGCGTTTCACAATGATTATTATTGAAAATACGAAGTCATCACCATATGCTTTTCTCCGATTTTTTTTATCTCTCACTTCCGTCATTACTTGCTCGATCTCTGACTGTTTTTCTTTGTGACCAATAATAACTGAATGCATGTAAAAAAAGGACAGTGCGAATATTTAATTTATCAAATTATTCAATGAGGAATGCCGAAAGGTTTATAATGGCTGCATAAAATGGCAAAGCGTTGTCGAAGATTCTGCCGAAGTTCCAGTCGTTTTTCACGAACTTGATACATACGAGCATTAAATTCCTGCACCTCCTCTGCTGAAATATAACTCTCTGTACCCTCATCTTCCGACGAATGACAATCCTGAAAGGAATACCATTTTCAAATTAATCATAAATCATAATAATTATCAAATGCAATAAATTACTACCTCCAGCATTTGTGTGAGTGTTGGACCATGTTCTCCTAACAATGTGATACCTAACATGGAATGATCGAGTTTGTCCGGGAGTCTATTATCTGGGCACTCGCCTTCGTGACTACAGCAGCCTTCGCTGCAAGCCACCTCAGATCCCTCTGGTGAACTGGGCATAGATGAGTTGCTTACGTTGTGTTCGGAGGAATAGCCACAGTCGTGAGACGACGGCTCGCTCGAAGCACGACTTATTATTTCACGTACCTTCATTTCATAACGTTTATTAAAATCCAACCACTTTAACATTTCCCCATGTGGCGGTGTCTTTCCTCCTTCCCGCAAGTACCATCTACCGTCTTGTCGTTTCTCAAAAAATTCTTCACAACATGAACACGTATCGTGCACAACATCATCTATTATCTTCAATGATTCACCTTTCAATTGTTTTTCATCACTATTCAACTTTATTACACTTTGTTCGATTTTCTGTGTAACTGTCCTTGCAGATTTTTTGCTGCGGAATGCCGTTGCTGATATTAGACTTTGCGATGTCGAATTATTATCACCATTCTTTGTTTTCTTTAAACAGTCCGGGCATTTACATGTCGGTTGTCCCTTATTCTTTGGATCCAATACTTGGAGTTTATGTCGGTCATTATTTTGAGTTGTTGGTTTAGATTCTGAACAAACACATGAGCCTTCACTACTTCCATTATTTCGCTCCCCTGATTCTAAACAGTCACAGCTGTTTTCCTTCTCTTCAATATTTTCATATCTACGCTCCTTTTTTTTCTTACGCTTGAGACGTAATTTTTCTCGCCGTTGTTGTTTAAGAATTTCCTCCCTTGTGAGTTCTTCATATAAAAGCTCTAATTGTGTTATGCCCTGCTTAACTTCAACAGCCATTTGAAAATTACGTGACAGAGCATCGACAGCAACAGCCGCAAATACTCTACAGACTGTCTCCTCTTCTCTTAAACGACGATGAACACGGTTTAGTCGATCAGCAACACATATCCCGAGGCACGTCAACACTTCTTCCTGGGCGATTTCCAGCGTCTTGGCGTGACGCTCCCTAATTAGTACCAACAATATATAAACTATAGATTATTAATATTAGTATTTGAAAATTGTATTTTTACCTTCCCATGAGTTCTGGCTGTGCACGACCAATAATTGCACCGATATAATCCGTATTTGTTGGTAAATGTACATGATGTTCAGGTATACAACGTTTAATACCAGCGTATAATGCTGGAACATAGCCCTTTTCTTTTGTTGGCTCAGGTTCAGAAGTGAGAAGCGATGACGCTAACAATACTTTAGTACGACATTCACCGCAAAATCGATGTTTTCGAAGATACGTATCCAGCGTAGATTCCAAAGTATCAGTTTCAACTAGAGTTACTTCTTGACGACAAGAAGATTTCATAACATCCCATACTTCTCTCCAAGCACTTGAGGGTGGTCTCATGCGTTGAACCTCTAAGGAGTGTAAGGCACACCGGCGAGACTTTTTACTTCGGGGTTGTCGCTCTAATAAATTAGTCAGGCGAGTGCTGAAAAACAAATTAAAGTTTAGAAACAATAATAATTATTATTATTATACAATATGGTGAATAATAGAATTCTTAGGGATATTACCTGTGACCCTGAAGCATCGTACATAGTAACCTTGGTGATTCTAAAATTTCATCCTTTATTGTAAGCATCCCCTTTGAAGTAACAATCAACGGGTCCAATGCTTGATGACCCGATTGCATAAGATCATAGAATAATCTTTCAACACTGAGAGAAACAAAAGATAACTTAATTCAAGTGTACTGTGTGTATGTTTGCGTATGTGTATGCGCTCGCGCGAGTACGTTGATTATTGTAATTTGTGTTAGTGCATTTTATCGAATTGTTTGTGAATTATGTACCTTCTTCTGCACCCAACGCAGGGCACGACATGCCCGAGAATCGACAGCATATCTTTATGTGTCACTTCAAATGATGCCTTGACCTCTTCCTTGGTAAGCATGTCGAATTTTCGTATAAATTCATCGAGTTGTTTTCCTCTAACCAACGGACTTTCATGCACATATCCGAGATTGCTTAAATCCATAATCATCTGTAACAGACATACAGTCATTCATTTTCATCATCGTCAATGAAGACCTGGTAGATAGGAAAATAGCGACTGGCAATAGGAAAATAAGAAGCGAGGCAAATTTATGAATATGTATTACGATAATGTAGAATGACGTATCTATTGAAACGTTTCTCAATGGATAATAATTTTATGGCAAATATGATTAATCGGCAAAAAAAAAATTGTGAAATATTACGATGAACAATGAATTTAATGATGAGGTTAACAAATAAATAGGAAAGTTTTTACCCCTACGCCACTGTGGATTGGGAAGGCCATGTACAGGTTATGTCGTTAATGATTGTAAATACCGTTACTTGATTTTCGTCAACTTCGTTCAGTGACCTCAACATATATGTAAATAAATATTACTTAAATTAAAATACAATTACGCTCACCGTGAGATTTTCAACAACAATTAAAGGCATTTGTCGTCGCGTCAGATTGACCGGGTGGTCGCTCCGCCATATATCGACAAGTTTTGCCATAATGTGAAATTTTCTCGTTCAAATATTGTCGTTGTTAATACAAATGATATAACAATATATTTTCAACACTCCACCTTATTGTGTCCCGTAAAATTATGTCTGATTTTCTCGTTATGTCACGATAAAACAAGTAGAACAATGTTACACGTCTGCCATTTGCAACTGGTACGACGTAGGATTTGAACTCTCTCACTTCCGCCCCGTCGCATTTACCACTATCTCCCCACTCTGTCTTTTTATCGCCCACCCTCTTTTACTAAACACCATGTACGTCAATTTTGCACTCATAATATATCTACTTAAGGAAACTTATTTTTATTACGGTTTTAGACCATGATCAGATAATGATAATATACCAATTCACATTGGTTTCATAAAAATCATGAATTTCATGCAACTTGGAAATAAGAAAAATATGGCATCATTATCAAATTTATTGTGTCAGAGTAAATAAAAAATAAATTGTTTTTAAAATTTTATCTATTAATTCTGCCATAGCCTGAGAACTTTGTCCTTTCCTCCTGATGCAACTCGTAGACCATCCGGTGACCAATCCACAGCATAAACTTCATCAGCGTGCCCAGGCAAATCTTGGCCGAGTTTTTTCGTCTTCATGCTCCAAACTTTGAGAGTAGAGTCCGCGCTACCGCTTATTAAAAGACGCGAATCAGCACTCCAAGCAATAGAATAAACAGCTTGAACATGACCACGTAAGGAAGTTATAAATCTTCCAGTAGTTGCTTCCCAGAGTTTAATAGACTTGTCGAAAGACGCTGAGGCAATCAGTCGACCGTCTGGTGAAAATTTAACGTCATTTATTAACTGCTGATGACCGGTCATTCGAGCTGAAAGATAACAAAATTATACAAATCAGTTACATCATGTTTATTATGTCAATAGAATTCAAAATTACCGATTGACTTCTTCTCTCTCTCTGGATTCCACAGAAATAATGTGTAATCATCTGATCCAGACACAAGTATTTCTTCGCCAATAGCTTCGTACCGTTTCAATGCCCGTTCCTTCAGACTTTCGCTGTTATTTTCACTCTCCACAATTTGAAATGGTCCTGTTCTGAGAACGTAATCAACATTTAATGCTAACGTGTTCACCCAATGAGCATGTCCATTTAAAACTCTACATAAAATTCCCTGAAATATTTTTCCTCATTACAGTAAATCAATAAACAAATTAAGTTTGAGCAATTAAATAACAATCATGTATATACTTACATCCTGAGCTCTCCAAACTCTTATCGTTCTGTCTTGTGATCCGGAATAAATAAGTCCACTGCCACCCCATCGAACACAAGTTACACTTTTTGTATGGCCCGCAAGTACTCGCGTTGTCTGTCCAAGTTTCGTATCCCATATTCGTAAATCCGTATCTTTGGAAGCGCTTACTAGAAATCGACAATCGGTATTACGATGGTACGGCTCCCAACTGAGTGATGTTACCCACATTTTATGACCAGTCATGATCTTTCCTGAAATAATACAAAATATTTACTATTAAAATGTAAACTGAAACATCAATGAAATATTAAAAAATAAATGAAATAATAATAGTTTTATACCAATTTGTTGACCCGTTATTGGATCCCATTGAATTATTGTTCCATTTTTGCAGGCAGATACTAATTTTGTTCCACACGGTGACCATGATATACATAGCACCCAATGTTTATGTCCTGTGCAGGTGAAATGAGGAGTTTGTGTGTGAATATCCCAAAATCTCACTGTTGTATCGCCGGAACCGCTCGCCAAATATTGTCCATCAGGTGAGAATGCGACAGAAATCACAGCCTCCTTGTGTCCTAATGCAATTTGTATGTATTGATATTAATTTAGAACAGTTCTACTATTAATTAATATTCCAAATATAAATAATCAAACCTTCAATAGATCCTGTACATCGCGTAACCGCTCTAACTTTGAAAACAGCTTGTGGTTGATAAACAATATCAACGATACTTTCACTGATGGAAAAGTCTTTAGGTAAATTTTGATCCAATCTTCCAGTGACTTCAACATCATTAATATAAAATGCTAGGGGAAGTGATTCATCCTGATCAAGCAAACGATTACAGATAAGTTGAAGCTGATCTACTGTGAGATTCACCGGCAGAGAGAGTGAACCTCCTGGTAAATCTTCTCCAGTGTCAGACTTCAATCTGGATTGAACTTGCTTTGTGTTAATTTCATCTATCACTTCATTGTCATCCAATTTTCGTTTATTCATAGTTATCTATCAGACGAAGCGTATATATTTTAGAGGTTAGTTTACCGCAATTCGAATAACATATAATAGTGACACACAATCAAGTTGATTCTTTCAAAGGAAGGATAGAAATATTCTTCACTTTGTTCAATTAATGGTTTATGGTGATATTATTATGCTAATATCAAATTATCCGAAAACTGAAATACAACCTATCACGGTATACAACACAACCACGTGTCTGACTGTATATAATAAGATGATGGAACGCGATATAGATATATACGGTTGAGCGAGAGAGACAACTTCGGCTATCTTCGGTGTATTTCTCCTACCACATTTTTTTTTTCAATCTATCGAATCCCGTACGAGGGTTTACTAACCGCTTCCAACAATTCCGCTGTGAGAAAGTAGTCCCCATATTTCTACTTTCACGGTTGCGTAGAGATTAAAACCATAGGCTTGAAGATAAGGCGCCAACATATACCTAACAATTTAACACAAACAATTCCGAATTAATCAAAATGACAAATGTAATAATTAAAGTATGTCCCGGTGAATGAATTTTTATAATAATTGAATAAACAAATAGTGGATTTGATGTCGAATGGATCAAACGTGGAATACCAACATACACAACTAATGAAAACAAACTAATGACATTTTCGTCGAAATTCAAAGTGCCATACAACTTTCATTGTTATTAATAATAAAATAATATTGTTATACAATTTTCATTATGCTGTTATTTATCGTCGGTAATAGTGATGTCAATCGATAATATTATTTTTGTACGTTAAATAAATATTATCCCACAAGAAAATGGTTGCTCAACTGTACTTCTGTTTGGATACAGATATTTGTGTTCAATATATTAAGAATTGATGTTGTATTCATAAATAATGAGATATTGATATTGTCGATAATGTATCAATAATTGTGATTAATCGAATCATTGGTATTTATGTATATTGTGAAGTCTAAATATTTAATTATTGATATGGGTTTGACAATCGTCCATGAATTCCAGGTGGCGGTTTTGTATAAGTTACCGAAAAATCTCTGGGGTTTTTCGTTAGAACAGTATTGTCAGGTCATTTCTGAGTTCCATTTTTGCCCCTCTCGTACATGTCCCTATTCTAGTATCCTCGATGTGTCTTCAATCTACAGGGAATAATAATTTTCGAAGCATCTATCGTGCAAAAATGTGGTTTCGCGAGCGTCACCTCTGTGAAGTCTATTGATGCCATGTCCAATTCCGACTGTGGCAAACAACACGGAAATAGTCCGAGTCTTTTGGATAATTTAAGAAATTTCCGATTCCAGAAAAAACCAATCAAGAAACTCATTATGTGTAAGATATATGAAATATTATTGAAAGGTGCATTTGCGCTCTGACCGGTAGCAGTTTATCTTGGCATCAAGACTCTTTGTTGTTGCGGAGTTGGTTTTTTTAATTTTTTTTTCAATAACTTTTGTCTATATATTATATAGTTTATTTCACACATGTGATTTGATCGATGGAATCTGTTTGATATTGAAATAGTCATGATATAACAATTTATTGTAATCATTTTTTTTTTACTTTTTATTTATTGTGTAGCTGACGACGATAGCAATTTAATGAGTCCAGGAACGCCAGTGCGTCGAAAGGCTGTAAATCGTATTGAAGACAGTGATAGCGATGCTGGCACTCCAATTAAGTCTAGGGAATCTGAATCTGATTCCGAGGAGACCAAAGACAAAGAAAAGAAGCAGCAGTACCTGATTAATCTGTATCCTCATTGCGATGTAGCAGTAAATATCGAACTTATACACTATTGTAAATCAAGTTTATTTTTAACTGCTAAATTTATACATTATAATGCATAGAGAATTGATAAAACATTGAACGACGTCGATTGGAACTTGGAGGAAGCAAAAAAATTATTAAACAATAATAGGAAGAGATCATTGAAAGGTTCGTCAAAATCAAGCAATAAGAAACGTAAAAAATCGAATCGACATGATGAAGATAATGATATTGATTCCGATGAAACCACTTATAAAAATAAAGTATTTGATAGGTGAGTTCTTGAAATTCACCCAATTATATTAAGCAATTGAATTTGAATGAAAATAATTTATCTTTTTTAAAGCGACGACGACTCTGACGCTGAAATATCAAATGACTTAACTGGCGATAAAAAAGCAGTATTTGAATTTATGCAGACCGGGAGGCTGACAGAATTTCTACTTATGTCACACTGTTCACAAAAGAGAGCACAAGCGATTATTAATGCTCGACCATTTGAAAATTGGCAGGATTTAGTGCAAAAATTTCAAAGTTACAAACATTTGGACACAGAATTACTGAATTCAGCTCAAGTTTTAATCGCCACACGCAATGTCGTTGAGGCACTGATGAAGAAATGCCTACGTCTTTCAGGAAATATGGAAAAAGCGGTTGCAGCTGGTGCATCAATGATCACTAAACAGCCGAAAAGTTTAAATTCAGAAATGCTACTAGCACCGTATCAAATGGTTGGTCTAAATTGGTTAGCAGTAATGCATTCACAAAATGTTAATGGTATTCTTGCTGATGAAATGGGTCTGGGTAAGACTATACAAGTAATTGCTTTCTTGACATACTTGAAAGAAAGTGGACTGATGGGTGAAAATGATGGCCCACATTTAATAGTTGTTCCAAGTTCCACAATGGGTAAGTGTTCTTGACGTAAGGTTATGACGATAAAAGATAACTACAGTAAAATAAATAATCATCAACAGAGAACTGGAGTAATGAATTGGAGCGTTGGTCGCCTGGGCTGAATGTTGTTCAATATTATGGCTCACAAGATGAACGAAAAGAAATGCGTATGGGTTGGCGTAATGGCGATCTGGACGATGTTGATGTGCTGTTGACAACATACAATTTAATAAGCAGCACTCCTGAAGAACGTCGATTGTTTCGTGTAATGCCAATCACTTATGTCATCTTCGATGAGGCGCACATGTTAAAGAATATGAGTACAATTAGGTATGATAATCTTGTGAAGATTAATGCTAAACATCGAATACTTCTTACCGGTACACCACTGCAGAATAATTTATTGGAGCTCATGTCACTATTAATATTTGTTATGCCTTCAATGTTTGCCGGCAAGCAAAATGATTTGAAAAGTCTGTTTTCGAAAAATCCAAAACTCGCAACGGAAAAGAATAAAGATGATACACCATTATTCGAACAGGAGCAAGTGAAGAATGCTAAATTGATAATGCGTCCATTTGTTTTACGCCGATTAAAAAGTCAAGTATTGCAAGACCTGCCGCAAAAATCGGAAGAAGTAATAAAGTGCCCGTTGACAAAAAAACAACGCGAGATGTATAAGAATTTGATGGCGGAATTCTCAGAGGAGGCTGATAGAAGTCCGGATGTGAATGGAGTTGGTATGATGATGCAGTTACGAAAGCTGGCAAATCATCCATTGCTCGTAAGAGATTACTATGATGAGACTAAATTAAACGTAATAGCAAAAAAGCTCGCAAAGGATCCAACATATAAACAAAAAAACGAACAATTCATATTTGAAGATTTGTTGTGGATGTCAGATTATAAAATAAATCAATTGTCCCGCATTCATAAGTGTCTCGCGGGCCAGGGCTTACCTCAGGAGCTCATTCCCCAAGCTGGAAAATTGAATAAATTGGATGAAATACTGCCTCAAATGAAAACGGATGGTCACAGAGTTCTTATTTTTAGTCAATTCACTGTAGTACTGGATATTTTAGAAGAATATTTAACAATGCGGGGCCATACATTTTTAAGACTGGATGGTCAGACGCCTGTTGTTGAAAGACAGGCTCTGATTGATGAATATACTCAAGATTTGTCGATATTTATTTTTCTATTATCAACGAGAGCCGGTGGTTTAGGTATCAATCTCACATCAGCTGATACTGTAATCATTCATGACATTGATTTTAATCCATATAATGATAAACAAGCTGAAGATCGTTCTCATCGCGTAGGACAGAAAAAGTGAGTACTCATACTATAACTGTCAAGAGTTATTTCCTATACTAATAATTGCTTCAATTTGTTTTATTTAATTCATGTATATATAGACCCGTTAATATAATGCGACTATTGGGCGAAGATACAATAGAGGAGGGAATGTATGAAATAGCGCAAGAAAAGTTAAATTTAGAAGCACAAATAACAGGCAATGAAGGTTGGTATTGAATAAAAAAAAATGATCAATAACATTGAACAGGTTATTTACACAGTAATTGATTCCAGAAAATGAGAATGCCGATAAACGAAGCGTACTGAAACTGCTCAAAATGACCTTAGGGCTGGACCCACACAACAAGTCAATGTCCTTGTCACCGGTAAAGAGTCCCATTAAATCATTAAACAGTTTCAAGGAGGAAGAATTTTAATACAAATATTCGTGTATTCATGTCGACGGAAATTATTGTTATAATACAATACATATTCTCACAATACGTTTGATGGATAGTTAGATTATTTACTGATAGGTAATAATTGTGTGCAACACTGCACGGACAGCTCTATCTGATTTGGATATTGTACAATGAATTTGTGTGTAATATTTTTATTGTTTTATGATAACGAATCTCTTAACATCACAACTTTTTTTTATCAATCATGCAATAAGGCATTCCTCTATTCATGTAATATTTAAATTTCGATATTTCATTATATATACAATAAATGCGATTATTTTATAAATGTGGCGAAAATTTGTATCTGAACCTACCTTACCTACTAAAGTTAAAATGAAACGATATAATAATTTAATATACCGCTCATGCCTATCTGTTTTAAAGCGCACTTGCAATTGGCACAACTTTAAAAATTAATAACAGTTCTGAATATTAATATTAAGGAATCATTTAAATGAGAAAAAAGTTCTTCATTTTTTCTCTACGAAAATGTAATAATCGTGCGCATAGGTTCAGTGACACTGTATTTATGTATATCTATGTG
>CAJUYH010000806.1:0-37556 GCA_910591685.1 Galerucella tenella
ACTAAACTCTCTAGAAGTAGCTAGGCTTGGAGTAAATATTTTTGGAACTGTTACCCCAAGCTTCATTTGGATGCCACTTAGCTTTTGGATCGCCTCAGACTGTCGAGTCAGAAAAACGATATAAATATGAAAGTACGAAAAACACAACTGTCTATAAAGATTTCAATCTAAAATTGATCGTTGATATGATTCACTCCCATTTGGCTGTTCCACACTATGTGTAGGTACATCTTTGTAAATTGAATTATAAAAATGCAAATAAGTATCACTTTCATTTTTATTTAGGGATTTCCTGCGCCTTTTGTTGTGTCTTATAACCAACCACAAATTGTAATCTGGTTTTTGTATACATTAACATACCACCACACCCTGAATACCACAAAAATCGTTTGACATACCATCCGAACTATACGAGTACCTATACGAATGATATTGATCAGTTTAAAAGTAAAAAAAGAAAAATACTCGTATTAAAAAATAAATCTTTGTCTACGATAGTAAAGGTTCAAAGTAAACTTCATTCCACTTCTTTTTGCATTTCAGTAGCTTGTGAATTAGTACTATCTAGTTTGACATACTGAGTTGAAAATAAAGTCAAATTATCTTGTCAATATCTTAGAATAGTTGGACAACCAAAAATATTACTTAACGACCTCTAAAACGGTGGCTGTGGCTAAAAGGGTAGGTGTTCATCACCCAAATTTCATTCTTAATGCTGAAGCTGCAGGGGTGTAACAAGCAAAAAGAGCTTCTTAAAGTTAAGTGAAATTCACGAAAGGAGTGCCTAAATTCCTAACGGAGCAAAAGAGCATAAGCTACATTTATAATAACAATATCTGAACCAGCTTCTTCACGTATACGACTGCAACTTCTAGACTTCTAGTGGGCTCTTCTCATGTGAAATGGAGTCTATCACACGTTAACTTCTTTATCAATTTATCAATAATTTAAAATGTAGATAATCCTCGATCAAAATTCACATTTCTAGAAAGATGATGTATTTTTTTAAATATGATAATTCGCAAATTTTAAGTAAGTAGCTAAGTTTCACTACTAAATATTATGAAACTTAAAATTTCTAATATATGTGAGAATAGAATTAATTTAAAATGTTTATAATATGAATATAATCAATATAACATATGACACGAACGGAAAAATTAAAAAAGGGAATCGGAAATAAAAATGAAAGAACAGAGAGAAAGCAAATGGATACAATAATCCAAAAGCCAGTGGTATTGATAGTAATTAAAATAAAGGACCTGAAAAATTATAGACCAGTTAGACCAATAACATGACATTGATATAGTGAATATAAGTATTAGAGGGTCAGATGAAATAAGTAGATACCTATTGTAACTAGCAGACATTAATAAACGCGTTAAATCGTTTGTATTTACTATCAGTTAACTACTTGCTAAATGTTTTAATAATAATTTTTTAAATAGTAATAATAAATCTTATTAATCACTATTTTATTGTTATGAAATGCTCGATTTGTTGCTGCCATTCATTGTTTTATTACAGTTTCCTTGTCTCCGTCATTAGATATTGTTATTCCCAATTCCCAACCTCTTGAAACGTATAATCTTTAATCATAATATGTCTGTACTCACTTCTTGTTGAATCTCAATAGCTTGGTTTTATCCGCATTTATTTTAAGACCAATTTTTTTTCCTTATTTCACTAACTGTTGTAGCATTGCTTCCAAAATTTTCATATTTTTTGCTACTAATGCAACATCATCATTTGTTCTCAAGTTTCCTTCACTCATTTTTTTAATACGTGATCTAAGGCATAATTCAATAGCGTCGCTGACAATTAACCACCCGGCTTGACTCCTATATTATATTCAAATCTTGTTGTTATTCCTTTTTGGGTTTTTGTCTCTGCTACTGGTTTTGCCAGTGTCATTTTTATCGATCTTCTTAGCTTGTCGTATTCTCCCAGACTTTATTAATGGAATATTGTATTGGTTGGCCTTTTCTATGATCTTTTTTAGTGTATGGATAGCATCACTTTCCTGGTACAGACCTGTCTCATGTAATCTTCTTTTGTAGAATTTTGTAGAATTGTTGATGTTATCTTATAAAATGTGTTAAGTAATTCCCACGTAATTTTCCATTCCTCTGACATATCTTCATCTTCACATCTGTATCTGTATCTGTAGAGTAGGGAGGGTGAGTGTGTAGGCTCACAGCACTTAGGCCACGTGTGACCCATTGTACATCCTCCCGAGGAGTTGTCCTCCTAGGTCATTGTCCATCCTGTCCTCAGGAAGGTGGACAGGTCACTGGGAGACATCTCCTTTATATCGGCAGGTGTAGGCCAAGACTCACCGAACACACACTCTCTTATTGACGATAACTCCGGACACTCGCATAAGACATGCCTGACAGTTTCATCTTCCTGTTCACACATCCTGCATAGAGGTGTGTCCACTAGCCCCATAGTATGGAGGTGTTTACTTAGTTGACAGTGACCAGTCAGAAATCCTACTGTTAAACGTAGGTTTTTCCTGGTCATCGCCAAATATTTCTTCGGCGCCAGCTTCCCAGGGTCGCCCAGGGTGATCCTGGCAAAACTGCATCCTTTGATTCCATCCCATCTCTTAAGGGATTGAGCATGGGTGTAACGTTTGGCTAGTTCCGCAATTGTCGAAGTCGTTAGGCCGTAGGTGTCACTGGGTCCTAGAATTTTTAGTCCAGCGGCTTCCCTGGCTAAAGAATCAGCAATGCGATTTCCTTTACTCCTGTCGTGCCCTTTAACCCACCTCAGGATAATGTTGTTATCTGCCGAGACGTCAGCTAAATCTTGGTGGCACTCTAGTACTAGCCTCGAGATAACACGTTGTCTGTTCAAGGCTAATAGGGCTTGTCTACTATCAGTGCAGATTATTATGTTTTTGCCAGAAATTCCTCTTCTGGTTAGTTCTTTTGTGGCAATTGAGATACCAGCCAGTTCTGTTTGAACCACGCTGGTATTGTTTCCCATTCCTCACTTAATCTTGAGGCTTAGTGCTCTCGAGTAAACTCCACAGCATGAGCCTTCTTTTATTTTTAAACTATCTTCATCTTCACATATTTTATTAATTGATATATTTTTTCTATCAGCTTGGCTCCTCCATATTTTATTCCGTATTAATTCCATCACTACCTGGCGCCTTTCCAATTGCACATTTATTGATTTCATTCGTTATTTCTCCTATTTTTGATTTTGTGATTATTTCCTCGTTATACACTCTTCCTATTTCTATTTCTACGATATCTTCCGTTACTGTTAATAGCTTTTTAATAGCTTTTTAAAATGCAGCATCCAAATTTGTTTGTATTCCACTCCGCTTCCTATCATTTTCCCTTCTTCATATCTGTTTCTAGTTATTCTACTTTTGTATGTTTTAGTTTGGTTATTTATTTTGCGATAAAATATTTCGGTGTATCTTTCATATTTTTTTTGTTTCTTTCATTAGTTTATTCGAGAAAATTTCTTCATTTTCCAACCACCTTTTCACATTTCTAATCAAATCATTTATTTTGTTTTGTATTCTCCTATTTTCCTTTGCTGCTGCGATTATACATCTTTCAATTATTTTCCATCCCGACTGTATTTCGGTAACTTCTGCTGCTATTTGTCTAATTTTCTTTCCTTTACTTTCTCTGTACTGACTTTGGACTTCTTTCTTTTGTAGTTTATCATTATTACATTTCCTTAGTTATGTTTTGTTTTTATATTTTGTTTTGATTTTTTGAAGTAGTGTGGCTGTAACCATGAAGAGGATCAGGAATTGAAATAATCATTAATCTCCCTACTTTTTCACCTTGACCTATGAGACTTTGTTTTCTAAATAAAATAAGAATAGAGGGTTCGGATTAAGAGCTCAAGCCTGTGACAATTGAATAGTATCCTTTGAAGGATTAACATAAACAATTGTTATATTGTTGGTTGTACTACAGTACGTATCGTTAATACGTACCTGACTCATCCTACTGATTGTTATACGATCATAGTTTTTATAAATAAATCACTCTTTGGCTAATTTTTTTTCTAACATCTTGTAAACAAAGTATATTGACATGACATATTGGTACATTGACCTTGTGTAAAATGTTGACAGAATTACAATTCCTAAATTACAGTTGTTATTCTATTAATGTACTATGTTAAACGTAAATATTTTTTACTCTATCGTTGTTTTGGTAATGCCAGGTGTACGTACAATTCAACACATTTATAAAAAATCTTAAGAACATGGATGTTTGCATACATTACCAACAAGTGTTACGCAAATAGCAATGTTTTTTTAAAGAGATGTTGTGTGAATAAATATATCGTACGAGAAATATTTTTCCTCTCAGATACAAACACATTTATTTTCAAAACACTATAGTATAATGATATGATAGTTATTTACGTAATTAGTGGGATATGGACATTATTAACTAACTAATTCCTATCCCTCGTATTATGTATAAAATTTTATTTACAACTGCTTATTAGTATTATTAACAGTATATCTTAAAATTTTATTAAAAAAACTTCTATATCTAACATATTGTTATTAATATTGACTGCAAACATGAGGTACTGTAGATCATATTTTGTGACCATAGCAGCAAAGACAAACAAAGCTGTGGAAATGAAATAAATTAGTTATGTCATCAAATTGTCAAAGTTGAATGAACAAAAATCTATAAAAATAAGTTCAAGCGAAGACAATCTCCTTTCGGATATTAAAAATGCAGCTTCCTGTGTAATTCTGGTATTAATGTCTTTCTTGATTCTTATCATCGTACTAGTGCGATAATGTACTCAAAAACGCACTAGTGCGGTAATATACGCTATTATGACACTGAAAATAGTGTCAAATCGTACTCGTTACATGACAGTTGTAGATAAAAGGTATTACCATTGACTAAATTTTTTAGTCAATGGTATTACTATAAGTTTGGTCACCCATAACCGCTTTTCAAGAATGTAATATTTTGACAAAAAGTAATTTGAAAAAATTAACTAGTGGCGTGCTATCAGGATTAGTAGCAACTTTAATCCCTTCATTATTTATGTCACTGGAACAAATATTTTTTCCAAGTTTTCCAAAATTCTATTTTCATTTTTAGTTAAAAAAAGAATATGAACGGTGTTGTAAAAATTTGCTTCTCTACGTAAGATACTTTGAGATAATTAACAAATTATTATGTAACTTGTAAAGTATTCGCTTTGAACCATACTATTGATTTGATTCCGAGAAAAGACTAAAGACTTAAATAGTTGAAAAAGGAGTACATGCTATTCATGGACATAGTTTCCTCCATAGTTCTCTATTTTTAGCTTTCTCTTTTCAATTTCGAGCTTTCGAACCATCTTTTTACCGACCCTCCTCTTATTTTCCCATTTATAGTCATATTGTGTGTCATTTTTGTAATTCTTCATTTGCCCAATCTTTCTACGTGCTCCAACGACGTCAACCGCTGTGTTTTTATTCTTGGTCTTATTTTTTATCTCCGCACAGTTCATCTGTTATCCTTCTACACCCTTCAGGAGCTTTTATTGCTATTGCTATAAGCATTTTACATTTCCATCGCTACAGCATATCTTCCTGTTACTTTGTTAGGTTCTATGTTTCAGTGTCGTACGTCACAGTGGGTTTTTATGATGGTATTATAGATTCATATATTCATTTTTATGTCATCAGAGTGATAATCGTTTAGCCAACACCATTTAGCGTGAAATTTATTACATATAAAATAATAAACGCCTTAAAAAAATTTTAATATTACGCGGAGCAGAGTTCAAGTTCAATAAATAATTTGCTATTTAAGTCTACTAGTTCATATTATAGTGAGTGATACACATAATAAATCTAAAATAGAATCTACAAAGAAAAGTGAGTAACCAAATTGTCAATAAGAAATAAAGTATGAATCTTAAATATATTTAATTACAACTTACTAACCATTAACCGTTATGGTTTTAAGCTACCATTAACAGATTGATTTTAATCAAACTCTCAAATCGGTTTAAAGTGAGTCCTTTTAAATAATCGAAGATTATCCAGCTTCCTATCTTGACAATATTGACAATTTAGACACCGTTATATGCTCCATTTAGGTTTTAATTGTGATCGTCGGTGACATACGACTTCAACCATTATTTATTCATATTCGATTTCAATTTGGTTTAAAAGTTCCTAGTGTCCATTTTATAGACACATATAGGTCTATTATAGTCCAGTCTGCAAATTGATTGATTTCAAAAACAGTGACAGTTCATTTCAGAAACAACTACTTCCCAGGCTATAGGCACCGACAGACATTGAATTAAACTTCTTAGTCGAACGGGGTCGATATGATCTATCTATGTCTTCCAGTAGCGGAAATGTTAAAGTCGGGACAATAGCGACATCTTCACCTCCAAACACAACGCAAAATCCGAAAAATAAACAAGCCCATGGGTCTGTTCGACAAAAATCTTGAAGAGTTCCATATATGAATATACTGGTAAATGTATGGAAATTATAATATATAGTGCGACCACAAAAAAATATATATATAATCAAAAACCCTTTTTATACCCGAAGGTGTGAGGGTAGGTATCTATATCTAAATATGAATGAAATTAGTCCATTTCTTTTTATTTTTTGCCATCTTTTTTGCTTCTTCCAATTTTATATTTCTTCTTTCCAGTATTTCTGCAATTTCTTGGTTCCAAGTTTTCTTAGGTCTTCCTCTTTTCCTTTTTGTATTTACTCGGGCTTCCCACACATCTCTGACAGGTCTGTCTGACAGTCGTGTTATGCCATTCACTCTTCGCAAATATTTCATTTCCATTGCTTGGACTCGACTTTTAGATTTCTGTTACAGTATCCAGCTTCCACTTCCATAAGTAGGTAAGGATTGGCCGATAAACTGTTTTATATACCTACTGTAATTTTGGTTTTTGCGCTGATTTCCTTTTTTCCTATAAATGATCTTACATTACCATGATATTCGCTTAAAACAATAAAAAAGATATTATTTCTAATAGCATTAAAAACATTCGCTTTTCAGTAAATCTAGCACTTTACACTTTAAAATTCTCCATTTTCACCATCGATGGGTTATTCCCCTCAAGTAAAAGCAAAAAATTCAACCGCATGCTGGTTTTTGAGAGTTCTATTGAAAAAAAAAACATTAATCAGAATATTTAAATAATTCCGTTGATTTTATTAACAACAAAAGTGCACTGTTAATACGAATATGATTCGTCAAATAAAATTGTTAGCTCCTCCCCGCCTTGGAACATTTATAAGAGGTCGATGGTCCCATGCGGTCCTCCAGTATCGAAGAAGTCGGTTAGGCATTATTTTATAAAAGTGCTCTTCTTAATTTCACCCAGTGGTAGCATACCGGTATAGATAATTCATTTGGTAAGTTAAAATCCAATTTTTATTTCACCTATATGTCCATTCAAAAATAAATTATTTGTATGTTATCAGATCCTTTTGATTGAACAGGTGAAGAAAGGTTTTTTGGTGTCAAAATTACACCCTCCAGGAACATCTCTAAATGATTCCCTTTCCTAAATTAATTTAGTTATCATGATTAATTTCTTCTTTCAATCTAATATCATATCTCTTTATAAAAGTACAATTAAATTTCATATTATTCATACAGAAATTCTCCTTTGACTTGTTGAACAAATTGTCTATCAATTTTCGGTCAAATTTCAAGTTTTCTGAGTTCATATAGATATATGTTATTCCATAGCATGACGATCATTCCTTTGCTGCAGACTAACTCGCATACAATTATTTAAAATATTTATAGCACTAGAATATTTTAAAACATTATTAATAACATTCTTCGATAGCGAATAAATTGGAAAACAAGATATTTGGCTAATGACACCTAAGATAACAAATTAAGTGGAAGTTTAAAAGTATTGGGTCAAATTTTTATAGTGGATTATATTGAAAGAAAAATATTAGATACCTACCCCTTTCATAAAAATCAAATACAAATTCATTGCAAGGAGTTACTGCTCTAATCGCCTATTGGTTTCTCAAAACTAAAAAAATGCATCCTTTCTCGAGAGTGGCAATTCGAATACTCAAAAATTAATTAATGGAAATAGGCTTGTGATATATATTGTCTAAAGGTCATTTTAAATTAGACAATTTTTCGTGCAATATTTAGTCCAATTTTTGAAATAATATTTGGAATACTTCGATGTCTTGTGTGAAATATTGGCCAACTGTTTCAAGCTATTTTAGACTTTTCCAATTTATTGAACAATATTTAGTTCAAGATTCTGCGCAGTGTTTTGATTTGATGATAAAATAAATATAAACTTTCCAAATTCAAAAATGTCGTTAGTTGTGGAATCGGAAAATTTGAAATATTTATTAATTTTCACGGCTGCTCATGTCACTAAGCGAATATTAACTTTGAAACATAGGAGAAAGGGACGTCGTAAGATTTGGCAAAATAAGTGGTTGATGAAACGGTCTAATGATGCCTAACTTTGCCACTAATCTTTGTGTTTTACATTGTACAAACAAGCATGTTTTGAGATTTCCTCAATGAACATTTCAATCTCTAGTTTATTCCAAGACATATTTTTCAACCATTTCAATACATAACCACAAATGATCAAGATTAATGACATTCATACGACAGCTTCATAGAACATTTTCATCGTGAAATACAATAAATCAAATTGTTAAGAAAATAGAGCCTCTGTTCTATTTTTTCTTACAATTTGACAGGGTAGACAAATTTTAATACAATTTTTAATTTTGGACTTAACAATTTGAATTGTTCTAAAACTTGAACTGAATATTGCACAAGAAATTGTCTAATCTAAGATGACCTTAATAGTATGATTATTTTTCAACTGAAATGTTTGGCTGGTGAAATAATATTTAGTTTCAGTATTAAAATTTAACCTACCACGGATCTGTTTCTATTTACTGTACAATGAGTGATTTATAAACTTTTATTATCAAATCCTTAAGAACCGTTACCAAGTCAACGAAATATTGTGAAATATACTTTACCTACATTTACTATTTCAATAATTGTACCCAGTCGGGTCGATTTGTAAATTTAATTAATTTAATTTCATATTATTCAAACAAGTTTTACATAGCAATTTGATTTTTTTAATGACTCTGGTTCATTTTCAAAGGATTGAATAATAATTGAACCCTGACACTATGATAAGAAGAAGACATTTTCTACACGACTTATAATAACGCACAAATTATTTTTACATATTTAGCTGCATAATGATATAAATTCTTCACACCAGTGAATAATAAAAAGAATTCACTCTCATTAGCCAATCACATTCTATTATTATCAGAATTCACGCTAAAATGAATTGAAATGAATAAATCAAATCGTCTCTTTAAAACGTCAAATACCTAAGATCGAAAATCGCTTCTGACAGCGCGTCGTTTGAAACGTCATAATAATTATAAAATCATAATTTTACCTATTATAAGAGAAAAAAATGGGCAAAAGTAGCGATAGTGAATATGTACGCCTCCCGGAATTAATTTCATTTATAAATGTAAGGGTTCCGATTAAAAATAGTTACGTATGTATATTTACTCTTTACATTTTTATAAATATGCTCTATAGGTAGCCTAGTGGTGGTTGACTATGGCGCGGACGATCGAGGTTCGATCCTCAGTATTTTCTTTTTAGTCGTGGAGAAAGTATAGTCTTTTACTTGTGTAGAAGGCTATTATTCACTTGGAAGATTCCAAAACTCACTCGCTGCGCTCCCTCGTTTTGGAAACTTCATCCGCGTGAATAATAGCCATCATTCTGCAGTCGTTGAAGAATATACTATTCTTTGGTTCCAATTGTCACAAATTTGGTGTGGTGTAAAGATCACTTTTTCTTATTCTTAGAAATATTTAAAAATCATATTTTCCAGTGCTGGAAGCATGTTCACAATTTAAATTCTCCTGGCTGGGGGTTGAATAGAATATCGTTCTAAAGTACCTTGTCAAATTGTACAATTTGTCAAATTCATCGTCTACGAATTTTAAAATAAATACTTCTCAAGCACTATTTTCATAAACTGCGCTACCTTTTAGTCCTTGAACTACGCTGGTCTACTTTTAATTCAATAGCAAGTTTGCATCTCTTTTAAATGCTTCCAATCGCAAAGTTTTATCTTAATTCTTAACTTCATAGTTAGCATCTAATGTTTTGATTCAAATTTCTTCCTTTTGATTCTATCAGTCCTAATTCAAAAACCAATCATTTGTTTATTTCTGTACACTGTTAGGCACTTAATTTTAAACTGCAAATCATGCAATATTTAAGGTTAACGAGCTTAAAAATGATTCACCTTCCAAAGTTAAAGACAGTCCCGTTAAACTGAAAACAATTAAATCGTATTCAAAGGCCAGTACCGAATACAAAATGCAATACCGAAATAGGATTGTTCCATGCTCCATCTATTATGGGTTCAGTCTACATTAAACAAATTTCTCAGACTAGAACTTCACGATATTTACGGTTACTATCTACAACTGGCAATAATTAATAGTAAACGTGAACTTCATCTATTAACACTCCAAAATCCAAAATTGCTAACAGGTTTTACTTAAAAAACAGAAAAAACTGAATAAAAAAACACAAAGATGGGTTAGGTGCACTCTCAATAGATTAATTTATTGGTATATATGGGAGATTTCTTAAAATTTTAAGTCTCATCAACAAAAGTCTATTTTTTACTAATTGTTTTGTGGCTATGCTGTTATCTCAGGATTCTTTTTGTCTACCTCTGTCTCTTTTAACAATTTGCTTCCCATACATTTTTAACTAGTCTAGTAACCTCAATTCGCTGTAGATGTCCTCTCCACTTCAGTTGTCTTTCTTTTATATAATCTAGCATGGATTTCATTTCTAGCTCCTCTCTTATGTTTACATTCTTTATTCCGTCTTGTTTTGTCATTCCTTTCACAGATCTCATGTATTTAATTTCTATATATTGTATTCTGCTCTTCATTTTTCGGTCCAGTACCCACGTTTCGCTGCTATAAGTAAGTATATCGGTATAAACACTGTTTGGAATACTATCATTGTGGCTCTTTTTGAAATTTCAGCATGGTGTCTTTATTAATATTTCTGTTCTTTCCAATCATATCCCTTTCCTGATTACCAGTGCAATCAATTATGAATCTTTCCAATCATATCCTTTCCCTGGTTACCAGTGCTGTCAATTGTGGTTCTCCTAAGTAGGTAGTTAAAGTAGTAATAACGATTATACTTTCGTTAATTCAACCTTTCTTGATTTTTTGCTGCCATCGCATTTATTTTCATTCCATTCAATTTTAGAGTTCTATTCCATACATCTATATTTTTTTGAAGACTTTTTTCTCCATTGGCCATTATAACTAGATCGTCGGCAAATGCACATTCACGTATTTTAACTGGTCTAAGCTTCTTCATACGTACAAAAAGCCCCTGTGTATCTGTTTTGGTTTGCTTTATATTGAATAAAGTTTTGCTTAGAGCTCCACCTTGCCTTAATCCCTGTTTTGCCTCAAAATCTATTATATGTGATTATACAGTTTTTTTTTTGTAGATAGTTTTTATCACTCCCATTGGTTTTTTTATCAACTTTCCTTGCTTCTAGAATGTCCCATATCTTCTTTCTTCATGATTAGTACATATTTTGTAAAGACTATAAAAATATACCTTAAACTTACCAGTTGAGATTACTTTATTTACTCTACTTTACTTGTTAGCATATTTCAATCCATTTTGACATTTTCATCGACCAGTTTAATTTCAAAATTATGCCAAAAGTCTGCCAGAATTCAATACAGCTTTTTATATAATTTTCTGGTTTTGTTAAACACATAAAACTAATTACGTTGATTCTAATGATTAGTAATAATTAGATAGTACATAAGTCATAGGTATTTATTCAAGTGAAACTAAGTGAGCCTATCATTTACCAACGCATCTTGCAAACTTTGATTGTGTAAAAATAATTGGTAATCGATTTCAGATCTTAAGTATTACTTTATAAAAAAATTACGATATTCATTTTCATTGGTACATACATTTTAAAAAACTCCAGCATTACAACTGAATTATGTTTGTAACTTGTACACATTGAGAGGGATTCCATCCGCCCATGAATTGTATCATAAATATATAAAAATTGCCTAAAAACGCCAATAATTAAACAAAATCGGTAAATAATGTGGATTGTTTTAAATCGGTGAATAATGTGGATTGTTTTCTATTCTGTCAGTTGTTGATGTGTTGACAGTTTATACTAAAAAAGTGAAATCTTTGTCAAACACTCTTTCCTTGTCGACATAACAATGAAATATTTATCTGAGACTCACCGAATTGAGATTTTAATGATGATCGGGAACGGGGATAACTGCAGAAGTCAAGTTGAAGTGGCAAACTTATTTAATCACAGGTATCCCGAATTGCCTAATATTTCACAAAGTACTGTGTCTAAAATTCATGCACAATTCAGAGAACTTGGACATGTCAAACCATTGAAAAGAAAACCACACTTCGTTGAAGATGATGTGAAAGTGGAAATTTTGTTAAGTGTCGAAGAGAATCCAACTTCAAGTACACGTCAAATTGCCCGTGAAAATAATGTTAGTCATACAACTGCTTTAAGATGTCTTCATAAAGAAAAACTTCATCCCTACAAATTAACTTTTGTGCAGGAGTTAACAGAAGACGATCCAGATCGTAGAATGGATTTCTGCGAGAGATTGATGAATAAGCTGAACAGAATTGAGATAGCTCTTGGTACCATTCTTTTTTCTGACGAATCAACATTCACATTGAATGGAGAGGTAAACCGACAGAACTGCCCCTGTGTATTTGTTTTGGTTTTGCTTTATATCGAATAAAGTTTGGCTTAGAGCTCCACCTTGCCTTAATCCCTGTTTTGCCTCAAAATCCATTATTTTTGATTATACAGTTTATGTTTTTTTTGTAGATAGTTTTTATCACTCCCATTGGTTTTTTTATCAACTTTTCTTGTAGAATGTCAGATGTTCAGATCTTAAGTATTACTTTATAAAAAAATTACGATATTCATTTTCATTGGTACATACATTTTAAAAAACTCCTGCATTACAACTTAATTATTTTTGTAACTTGTACACATAGAGAGGGATTTCTGTATATACCAATTTATGCTTCAATAGACAAAATGACAAGACTGATTTATACATATTTTATTACAAAAATAATCATATCACAAAACAAGCTTAATTAAGAACATTTAGTTAGCAAAAAAGCTCTATTCTGAATAAAACCGTTCCTGGAGCGTGCACTTCAATGGATCCTATTTCTAGTAGACAATAATATTGTTAGAATGTTATGCAAAAAAGATTTTTTTTCAAATTTTATCAAGAATATGATCCACTGTGAATGGACCTTATAAATTTAGTGTCAGATAGGGACCAGAATTTTAAAAACTTCTTGATAAAGGTAGCTGGAACGCTACCAAAACACGACCAAAAAAATATAAATAAGATTGTGGTTTAATATCCCAAAAGAATTAACAAAAAGATTAATGAATATTACAGGGAACAAGCAAAAGATATCCCAACTTTTCAGCAGTCAGATCTTCTTTTTTCGGCTTTGCCTATTTCTTCCAATATTACATAATAATAATAATATTTTTTTAATAATAATAATTTATTTGTATCAAGAATATTTACAAGAAATATAAATAATAAAAACATAGGCATAATATTCTGGGAACACAAAGCTTTCGCTGTCCGTGTCATATCTCATTCATTTATTCATGTGTAACATGATACTCTTAACACTCAATTATGGAAGGTAATAAAATACATAAATATATATTAAAGCAAACACACACACATATACTTATATACTGACATACATACTCTATTGGACATACAATTTTGTTGGCTTATTTTTAGTATTTTTTTTCAGATAAAGAAGTTTTATGTATAAGTTGTCAAATGACAATCTTATTCTTATAACATGCAGCAGAATTTGGAATGTTGGAAAAGTAACTGTCTGAAATAATAAATAATATTTATGAATCTTGGAGCAGATACCGCAAAAGTGTGTTTAACCCAATCTTTGCTAGTTCATCTGCTATTTCACTTCCTTCAATTCCAGGGTCCCCTGGAATCCACAGTATATTCACACACTATATTCGTCTCGCCCAGTTCATTGACTTTGCCTAGGCATTCCCATATCATTTTGGATTCTATATTCAGTATCAATACTGGGGTGCGATTTTCGAAACCATTCGGTAGTATGTCGTATACGAAAAATTGCCATTTTCGTATGAAATTTAAATAACCTAATTTTCAAACGGTAATCGTATACGAACACTTTCGTATGACGCGTTTCGAGTGGGTTTATTCCATTCGAATAAATGTTTTCGTGTACGGAAAGTGTAAATTCACTAGACTGAAAATATTTGTGTTTGGTATGTCATTAATTTGAATAATAAATGATATAATCAGTTATAATATGGCAGGATTTGATGATTTAATTCATTTAAACTTCTTAAACGATATACAAGCGGAAGAGTTAGCAGATAGACCTCACAGGATCTTTAACCCATTTATTGTCTTTTTGAGGAATATTCAGAAAGGCAATTTGTGAAACTTTATAGACTTACAAAACCTGTCGCTTTAGAAGTAATAAACATATTGGAGCCTCATCTCCCTGCTTAAACAAGAATCTCAGCCTTGAGCATAGATAGAAAAGTAAGTATAACTACAACCCGGGAACATTGATATATTATACCTACCATAACTTGATGGAGTAATTGGTATATTCTTTGCATATAACTATTAGAACTGCATAGATGAGGTATATTCTTTGCTTCTCAAATGTCACAAGTGACAAGACCATACGATTATGCGGTGTTGCCGGCTGCTAAATTTTTCGTGTACGAACGTTTATTCGAACGGTGTTGAAAAATACACATATAGCACCGTATACGAAAAAATTCATGTAGAAATAACCGTACACGCATAATATTCGTGTGAACTCGAAAATCGCACCCCTGAACTGGGCACACTTTCCTATTATGTGAAAGGGGTTTTTCTCAAAAAGATGCATCTTTTTCGAAATACCTTTGACTTTTTTTCCTAGCTGTGAAAACTTTATCACTCTGCTTGCTCATATTTATATTAAAAGCATTGGTAATTGTAAGTTCGCACATACAGGATGTCAGTAATTTACAGTTATACAAATATCAACCTCTAAAATCGTTTAGTTACGCAAAATAAAGGTTGAATTATAGACACATCTTTCTAGTTAAATATACTTCTAATGTATCAATTACGTACGTAAACTTACTTTTTAAACAATATATGCGATCAATGACGGAAAGGAAATAATACGTAAACATAAAAGACACTCTTATTGTTTGTCATATAATTGGATAATTTTATCAGGTGTGTTCTTGAAAGTAATGTCACAGGATGTGGATAAATAACGATGGGAAAAATGAAAGTTATTTCTTTCCGTGATATTTGCAAATTATCATGCATAAATATAATAATTGGGAAATTAGAAGAAAAATCTTAATATTGAAAATTGTTTAAATAAGAAATATCACAAAATTACTGTTAAAGCGCACTGTATATTTTGTACTTTGCTCATTTCAATTTTTTTTCCAGCAAAATGTTCCTCCAATCTTTATTTCTATTTTCCATTGCGTCATTAGTAGCAGCATTTCCAAAAGACACAAGTCAACCCAACCACTTGGACTTCGATCAACGACCATTATTTTATTTCTTAGAACAACCATCGAATGGTGAATTGCTTCCTTCACAGACTCAAAATAAAGAAAACATTGAGACGCCTCAACAGCTGCAGGAGTTACAATCACAGCAATTACAAAAACAACCACAGTTACAACAGCAGCAAATATACCCACCAGGAGGTTTTCAATATGTTAATCCCGAGTTGCAGTATCCAGGATATAGTCAGCAAGCATTTCCAAGGTAAGTAATTTATCAATATTAGTATGATGGTGATTCTATGAAATAAAACAATTTAATTTGTAAGCCACCCCTACCCCTAAGACGCCAATCCCTACTCGTCTCAGTATCCTCCAATCCTCTCAATCCTGTTCATTCGCTTTCCATTTCAACGACTTATGTCCCTAATAAGCCTTGAACAATTATAAAATATATCCCCCCTCACTCCTTTACTCAAAGATACTGACCTTTCTCTGACCTCTCCGCCCCCTCCTCATTATTCTCCACCTTGGACCAAAAATATCTCTATAATCGATACCTCACTCACCATTTATAATAAGCATGAATCTCCCATTGCACTTCTAGAATTCCTAGAATTACTACAAAAAAAAATCTTATGATTTAATACTCTACACAGGTGCTTCCAAAACTGACTGGTTGTGCAGTTTCCACGAAGCATGAACTCATAAGCTCCTTCACTCCACCTATAGTGTGTAGCGTTCACACAGGCTAGCTTCAAAGCATTTTTCAAGCTTTCAAAAGCATATTCCTACCCCACAAAAATATTGCAATACGCACTGACTCGCTTTGCTCCATTCAGTCAATTAAGTCCTCAAGGAAATCTATTAAATTCATGATAATGATTGTTTTAATCCTTACACTGACCACCCAATTGTCCAGAGCATATACGACATATATCAAACTCTCGTTGCTCAAGATCAGTGACTATAACAATCAAGATATAACAGTCTCCCTCATCTGGCTTCCATCTCACATCGGCATTGATGGTAACGAAACTGCGGACCACCATGCGAAAGAAGCTACCACTAATAACGACTCAACACACATTGTCCAACTCGCAACCGACCTAAAGATCCACTTCAAAAACGTTACACCTGGCGACACCTGTGGCGCAATAGCACGACAGCAATTCATGATATCCATCCATCCTCTTCTCCCCTCTCCCTTAACTTCTTAACCAGAAGAGAGGCTACTATAATCAGAAGAATCCGAATCAGTCATACCAAACTCACACACGGATATCTGATGTCTTCAGGAAATCGTCCCGTTTGCCATAGCTGTTGTGACCATATTGTGACAGTTAAGTACTTACTGACGGACTGCAAACAATTTTCTGCTACATATCAACAATTTGATCTAAGGCCTAACCTCAAGGAAATCTATTAAATTCATGATAATGATTGTTTTAATCCTTACACTTGGTAATATGCCCATTTTAGGTCCAGTATAGTGGAATATTTTATCTATCACAATCTTTTGCGTTTTATTTGACCATCACACTAGATTTCTCTCACATCTTATTCTCTTTTGGTTTGTCATTTTTTAACCTAGACATCAACATGCTCGTCTTATAACGTTCTTTTAGTGCGCCAAACGTTATAGCGAGCGATCGCGCAGGTATAGACTCTCCCAACTAAATTACAATTGGACTACGATAAGCCACTTGCTGGTCAGTGTTGTACCTATACCTCAGAAATTATTCAGACAATGCCAAACGCCAACAGAATTGGGGGACAACTAATGATACGCCTCTGTACAGAGCACTTATATGTCTTGCAAGAGCTGTAGTGGGAGGTAAAATTGAAAATGAGTTTGTGCGCATGAGGGCGTGTTCGACATCACATCTGGCGCTTGCAATATGTAGCTTTTTCTTCTTCTTTATCTGATTATATAAGTGGCTTCTGGAACTAGAAGGGAAAAACTTATGGAAGAAAACCTAAGATGATCCAAGATAATTCAAGCTCTAAGATGATTGTGGCTTAGGACAGAAATGGTTGATTGATTTATTAATTGATTGGTTCGGCACCTCAGCCTTTCAGCTTTTTCTGCTCTTGGCTGTGCCTTTATGTGAAGCCCTTATCAAGCTCAATAGTATTTTTACTAAGTGTTTCTTGGTGAGTCTAGCCAGGCTGCTTCTCATCGCACAGACAGGCAAGTCTCTGAAGTTTTACTAGCAGTTCGGCTTTCATTTGACAGAATTGGTTAGTCTAATTATTAGAAGCACTAAGGATGCCACACGATTATAAAAATGACTTCTGGGTCGACAGTGTAGCTTTTGAAAGAATCGCTATCCGAATTAGATGAATCTGTTACGAATATGTAATATTGATACACCGAATGGATGTAGTAGATGGAATTTGGTTATTCCCAGCAGTGACCTTGCATTAATAAAAATAATTATTTCAAAGGAGTTTGTTAACCTTCTGTATTAATTTGCATAAAACATCAGTACACAATAATATTAATTAATTAAATATCACGTTTGTTAAAAACATAAAAATGTATAAAATTTTCAAAGCAGATATTAAGTAATCTAATGTATTCAATATGAGTATGCATGTAATTGCCTATGCAAGTAGAGTAAATTGGTCAATGACAAAACACAGTTTGTGGGACGTATAGTGTATTTTAAAATACATTTAATGGAATAATCGTTTTATTAATAATACGGTATTAAAAAATTTAAATCTCGAATTTTTTAAATTAATATATAAATTTAAAAAATAGCTGGTTTAACGGATATTCGTTTAGTTTATCCTCTTAAGCCTCATTTTGTACTACCAACAAGGGGTTATCCATAAATTACGTCACACGTTAAAGGAGGAAGGGTATCACCAGAATGTGACATTGTGTGACAAGGGGCAGGGGGGTTATGAAAGATTATTTAATAAAAATAGGTAAAAAATGAAATTACCTGTTTTCTTCCGATTATTTTTGAATACATGCATAAAATTGGAAAATGTGTGACGTCACATCAGGGGGAGGGTTTCTAAAAATGTGACAACCTGTGACAAGGACGGGAGGAGGGGTTGAAAAGTCCTAAAATTCGTGTGACGTAATTTATGGTTGGCCCCCAATCTTTAAGCGGAATAACTGGTTACAGGGTTGGATTGAAAAAGGCTCAAATTAAATTAAATAATGATATTCAAAAATAATAGTTTTATTTTTTAATAAATTCAATTGGATTTGTTGAAGTTGAACTAAAGTTTAACATCACCATAATGAAATATAATAAATTTAAACAGAAATAACCTACAGCACATTATAAATGTATTATAATAGAACTTGAATATTTTTTAATTACTCTAAATTCAGTTCTGTGTCACTATCACTATCTTCATCTAATTCTATTATAAAGGGCTTAACATTAGTATCTTCTCAGAATTTTCCACCTAAATAACATGTTCCATGCAACTGTCTGAAGAAATGTTACTCACTACATTTTTCACTTTTTTACGACAGATGAGATGACATGAGATTATTTCTACTAATATTAGATTCAACGTGGTACGATATTAGCTAAAGGGGATTAAATATGCAATATTAGTGGGGACGTAATGTTCATTTTTAATGAGAGATTAATTTAAGAAAAAGGGTAAAAATATCCTAAATACCAAAAAAATATATTACTCATTCAAAACCTCCAAATGATATGTGCTCTTTTCACGAACTAAGAAACTGACTTGACTTGGCTTAGGCTTAAGATGCAATAAAACCGTGCAGAGCCGCACTATACCTGATGAAATATAAAGTATTTATAATAAGAATGACCCAAAAGTCTTGTAGAGTTTTCAGGTAATAATTTATTATTCGCCAAAAAAACAAATACGACTCTGTCACGGCTAATGCTTTTATGGCTTTATTGCATGTAATTATCCCATCTCTTTTCAGATCAGTGAAAGGAACAATACTGTCACCTTTCCTCATATCTAACTGTATGTCTTACCTAACTGCAAATTATATTTCCGATCTAATTATTTACATTTTCAGTTTCTGTCTGTATTAACACGACTTCGTGATACAGTTTATACGGTATATGAAATTAAAATATAATTTTATCAACGGAGAATTACGGCGCCTTGAACTGTCCAACCTATTAGATAGTTTTTTTAATGCTACACAGTAGTGAATAGTGTGGTAAATAAAATGCATTATTTGTATACAATCAATTTATTAATATTCAACACAATTGTTTACTTTGATGCAAATCTCTTAAAAAATAGACAAAGCAGTTCAATTTTGAAAATCACAAGAATATTTGCGGTAGCCTTCTTAGTTTTCAAATTATTAAAGTGGGTATGTCCAGAAACAGAAGTCCGTAGTCTCGAATATATTTGGATTGTTGTACAGCCTGACAAGCTCCAGAAAATTCTAATAAATTTGAAGTATAGGTAGACTCCGTTTCACATAAGAAGAGTCCACTAGAAGCTAGAAGTCTAGAAGTTGCAGTTGTATGCGCGAAGAAGCTGCACATAACAATATCTGAACCAAGCCTAAGGCTTTGACCGATATTGATGTTCAGATATTGTT
Organism: Galerucella tenella; assembly: GCA_910591685.1. Lineage (NCBI taxonomy): Eukaryota > Metazoa > Arthropoda > Insecta > Coleoptera > Chrysomelidae > Galerucella > Galerucella tenella. Next base: position 20,303 of record CAJUYH010000806.1, read on the forward strand.
ATGTGCAGCTTCTTCGCGCATACGACTGCAACTTCTAGAATTCTAGTGAGTTTTTCTTATGTGAATCGGAGTCTACTGACTCTCTTGTACAAATATAATATTTTTGTTTTTTCAATAACTTAGTAATAAACTAGCAATTATTTTTACCACACTCAAATGGTTACTTAGTAAAGTTTGTCCAAAATCAATTGCAGAAGTTGAAGCACCTATTCGTATCCCTTGTCAGGTTTTTCCGTTCTTGCAATTTATTTTGGTAAAACTTTACCTTCTTCAGTTTTTTCAAACCGTCACATATCAGTAGCGGCGCTACAAATGTATGTAAATACCGTGGGATACTTACAATTAAGTTTCATCCCTTAAGTGTTTGCATTGAAACAAATTATAATAACTTTTTTGCTGGTTAAATTTGCTGTAGATTGGTCATTTGTGTATGAAAGATAGTAAACTAGACTTACTAAAAGTAGTCGCCAGTATCGCTTTCACATGTATGAAGATTAAAAATACTTATAGATAATACTTACTACCATCTGTAAAATTAATCATATAATATTGCTTAATCTGGAAACACATGGCCATACGTACAAAAAAAATAAAAATAAAAATTTCACCTGATGTTTTGGGAATTAAGAGTTTGTTGACCAGTAATAGATTATTTCGATTTCTAAAGTTTTTTTATGGTAAACATTTTTTTAATTTATGCTTCTCAGTCTTAGAAACATTATGACTTGCATAATATTTATTTCGTTTTCTTATTGATATTCAAGTATATAATAGTTATTTATGTACCAAGGGTATAAATAGATGTTTATGCCCTGAGGGCGACGTCTTACGAAGCCGAGGGCTTCTGGCCCGAGGGTTTGTAAGTCGCCCGAGGGTATACACATCAGTTTATGCCTGCGGTACATACAAACTTTTATGTCATACTAGTTCGTTATTGCAATCCAATCTCAATACAAATCAGTGTTTTAAAAAATCCGGTTTGAGTTAATAGGTGAATGTTGACAAACGTAAATGTCATAATATCACAATAAATTTTATATGTGTCAAAGTTAGAAGTCAAAATGAACGAAAATTTTGGAATTCCTGACGAAAGTATTGAAAAAGCAAGGAAAGCAACTGTAAATCTGTTGCCAAAAAAGTCTAAAGAAGCTTACGACATAGTTATTAAATAAGTTGAACAAAACATTATTTCTCTTTATGCCCGCACGGGCATAAAGTACGACATTAGATAGTTGGTAACTAAGAAATAAAAACACAATAATGAACTAGTATGACATAAAATATATCATGTCAAAGTTTAAATTAACGAGTTTATAAAATGTCATGTCAAAATGTAATTTAACTCGTTAAATTGATGAATTAATGAAAAGCAGTGATACTAAAAAATATTAGTAGACAAGAGAAAGTAATAGTATAAAAAAATGTTAATCAAATGAAGTTGAAAGGCTAAATTAGATATAAAAATATAATTATAGTAGATATTTGCCGAATAATAATGTACAAGGACAGGAATATTGGGGCAAAATTGTAAAATAAGTACTCTTTACACTATTTTCCAAGCTTTCGGAACATCTTTATTTCCATTTTCAAGGATAGCAATGGAACTAATTACTGGTCTGACCCCTCTGGACCTGTACGTCGAGGAGGTTGCGTTAATGGCCATGGTACGATTGCGCACGTCTGGTGTAAACCCCGAAGTAGGAGTGGGCCAATTGAGGTTAAGCCTATGGCAGGAAGCGCTTACTGCGCTACCTCTGCTGCAGGCAGCCAATGATGCAATTGAACCCAGGTTTTTGTTTAATAAACCCTACAAAATACAAATAAAACAGAACACAGAGCCAGATGCTGCAAATGCAATACGCATATATACAGATGGTTCAAAAATGAAAGAAGGCTCAGGATTAAGTGGGGAATGGGAAACAATACCAGCGTGGTTCAAACAGAACTGGCTGGTATCTCAATTGCCACAAAAGAACTAACCAGAAAAGGAATTTCTGGCAAAAACATAACAATCTGCACTGATAGTAGACAAGCCCTATTAGCCTTGAACAGACAACGTTTTATACCGAGGCTAGTACTAGAGTGCCACCAAAATTTAGCTAACGCCTCGGCAGATAACAATATTATCCTGAGATGGGTTAAAGGGCACGACAGGAGTAAAGGAAATCGCATTGCTGATTCTTCAGCCAGGGAAGCCGCTGGACTAAAAATTCTAGGACCCAGTGACACCTACGGCCGAACGACTAGCCAAACGTTACACCCATGCTCAATCCCTTAAGATATGGGATGGAATCAAAGGATGCAGTCTTGCCAGGATCACCCTGGGCGACCCTGGGAAGCTGGCGCCGAAGAAATATTTGGCGATGACCAGGAAAAACCTACGTTTAACAGTAGGATTTCTGACTGGCCACTGTCAACTAAGGAAACACCTCCATATTATGGGGCTAGTGGACACACCTCTATGCAGGATGTGTGAACAGGAAGATGAAACTGTCAGGCATGTCTTATGCGAATGTCCGGAGTTATCGCCAATAAGAGAATGCGTGTGCTCGGTGAAATTTAAAACCACTAAAACAATCTCGAATGCTATCCTTGAAAATGGAAAAAAAAGATGTTCCGAAAGCTTGGAAAATAGTGTAAAGAGTACTCATTTTACAATTTTGCCGCTTCCTGAATATTCCTGTTCTTGTATGAAAATATATATTGTTTATATCGTTGCTTTAGAATCCAGCCATCTATTCTCTTTTACGGAGCAGGAGGCCAAGGACAACCTATCCTTATCAATCCAGGATCTCCACCAGGAAATTTTTTGGTTCCTCAACAACCTGGTGTTATCTACGGTAATAATCCCCAAAATCCAGTTTTTGTTGGTGGATATCCAAATCCTAAGCCAGCACACATTCCTCCAATTGAGAAAGATGCCGAAGAAATTCCCACTGACCCAGCTAGCATTCCACCATTTCCTACTAAATCAACTGGTAAGTTCATAAACTGTAAAATATTTTTATTAACACCTAGCAGTAGTATTAAGTATATTTGAAAATGCATATGGATCTACTTTTGATATGTCTGGCAGCTGGATGTTATCAATATTTCCAAAAAAAAGTCTGTATAATCGAAGATTTAAGCATGTAAGTTCCCAACCAATTTGATTGAAATGAAACTTTCATTTCACAAAAATAATTATTCTTTTGTTCTTTCTTGAATTCCCTCTCATCTTTTTTTGTCAAAAATTTAATAATGGTTACGTCAAAACAAGTTTATGTTATACAGAGTCAGTTACCCACATTTTGTACTTGACTAGCCATTTGTAATCATATACAATTTAATAAATTGACAATGTACACATGTTTAATGACACTTTCTATTTCAATTTGAACTGCATTCTTCAATATGTGCAATATTTTTTATTGTTTTCGGCCATATCTGTGGGCGGCACTACTTTAAATAATTATTATATGTTGCAATTAGTGATAGATTTTCAAAATTAGTACACAGGGTATTCTACAATAAATTTGCTTTTTGGTTAACAGATTTTCAGTTCATTTCTTTTGCCTTATTCGAGGGACATAAGTGTTTATAAGATAGTTAATGTTTTGCTATGGTTAATGAAATATCTTTTAACAGATTACGACTTTTGGATACCAAGTGTTAATATGTTTATGGAACGTCTTTGATTACTCTTGCACGATGCGGTTGAGCATTATCGCCTTCTAAAAAGTAAAACGAATGTATAACATTTTTATTAAATAGTTGTTCGTAAATCTGCGCAGTCATGTTCTTATCAGGCACTAACAAATTGCAAGTAGCAGGCTCCGCACATCAATACCTCAATTTTGTCGCAAATAACTTTAATGAAAAGTTGCAGCTACTTCTAAAGCCTCTCCCAATCCATTTGAGTCGCTTTGAAACATAATTTCAAGCCATAATTCCTTAGCTTGATTGACATTTATGCTCAATATTAAACAATTTAAATTTTTGAACAATGAAAGATGTATTTGTGCCTATATTGTATCTATACAGAGTGCCCAGAAACTCTACTACGTAAGTAAACATTCAATCTATTACAAACAACACTTTGGTTAATAATTTTTAACATAAATCCAATATTTGTGAACTTCTTAGCAGTTTATTATAAGATTGTGTTTTTAAAAATAAATACGCCTTCGTCTATACTCTTAGCCAGTTTCGTCAATTGGACTCTCACCTCTAAAAAGATATTTCCTTTTCTTAACATATATCTCAAAAAACAATAATGATTTAAAAAAAAAATAGGAATTGTATGTGAAAGGTAAATCTTAATTTTTGCAAATGTCTTCATAGCAGAAATATCATGTAAAAATACTTTCAGTTAATGATCTAAGTCTACATATTAGGAAGATTCTTCTTTTTTTAGTTTCAATATTACTAAAATTTGAATAGTCTGGACAGACAGACATTCTCAATATCAAATTAATGTGAAAGCATCAACGTTCAAGATCGTTTCGGACATGCCTTTATTTACATAATCTATTTATTTGCCTACCTATTTTTTATGTTAAGGATAGCTATCACTTATAACAATAGATATAAATGTTTAATGAAATGAAAATTAGGCCAACCAATATATTCAAATTAAATTTAAATTTAGATTAAATAAAAGTGTGTAGGTCACATTGTTGCACAATTAATGCAAGGAAGTTAAAACCGGCTGTCGGGAAATTCTAACAACTTTTTATACGCATTGAAGGTGGTATTTGAATTAAAAAAATAACGCAGTATTTCGCACATTGTGAATGCTAGTCGACCTCGGGAAAAAATTGATTTCTAATTCCGGTTAAGCATTTGTGAAAGACAATTGTTTATGTTCAAATTAGATTTTTAAAAATGCCTATTTCAAAAATAAAATCAATTTTTGTCGACATTTTATCGTCAGTTTTTCGATCTAATGGGCTTGTTATCAATGAAAAATGTCCTCGGTTTTTCTTACGTTATTTTGTAAAACTGAATCATCAAAATAACTAGTGAAATTCTCAGCTCTTGAACTTTCCCCACTACTTAGATATTAGAGACTATTAGAGGTTGAAAATGGAGCTCCCTTAAAAAGCGACAGAACCGACTGTGACGTCACATTGCATATTGTGCTCTGTACACCGCTGCGTTTCACATAAGAAAGTTCGTTACAGCTGCAATATCTTTAAATTTTAAAAGTGATTTTTGCTATTAAAGATGTACTCAGTAGATACCGGATTTATTGAAGCAGATTCTGCAAATTCACCTGAAGTCGATATCTTTATGGTGAGGGACTACATTAATAGAAACAAAGAATTCACACTTGGTTTCTGAATCGAAATTTCAAAACAATCTATAATACATTGTACATTTTCATATCTGCGTCTGGAGGGAGTAGGAAGTCTTTTCTTTACTTGCACAAATGGGTAAAGGTAACTGGCTAATACGGTATAGTTTTTTGTATAATGCTACATACTCTGGAAAGTGTCACACCAAAATCGTCTCCTAATATCCTATAAGGTAAATTCAATTTGATCTTTTTTAATGTTAAAAAGATATCAAGCTTGTCCAGCTCACACTTTTTTTGTTAACAAGCTCACAACAAATAATGAATAACTCCCAAATAAAGCTTTGGATTTTTTTTCTATCAAATAAAATATTCTATTTCGTCTGACCTATTAGTGGCTAGATAAAATGAGCTATTCGGATCTGACATACTTAATTCTAACGAGCTAAATGTAGAAGAAGGACCGCTAGTGGATATTGAAAACTCTTCGTTCATAGTAGGTTTTCCGTCTTTTTCCATTCACGATTTCTTTGGAACGATCTCATTGCTAGTGCATTTTCTCTTTTTAGCCATTTTCCAATTATAAAACCCCTCGCCCCCGCATTGAATCGCTTTGGAACGTACATAAGCCTTAATGCAAGCCTGAACCCCCATTTCCCGAGATATAGGTTCCATTCGTGTGATATCCATTTGATTTTCTTCCTCTACTTTGTCATCATCATCAGAGGCTCTATTTTCTGAGCTTAACTTGTAAAAACTGTGACCGTGGCTTTGAACTATGCATTGTTACTCTATTTTTTAGACAGTCAAACCATCTCGGTACTACTCAAGGTTTTAATTTAACTGTTCCACTGCTCACTGTTTTAATGTATATATATTTTTCTGGTGCATTCTTGGATGTGTTAGGATAGTCGGGAATCAAATAGAATTCATTTACCACTTTTTTCTCACTCCCTTCACAATAAAATAACGAAACAGTGGATACAGTCAACAGTCCAGCGGCGTTTCAAACGTTAGGTATAGCATATGCAGTGTGACGTCACAGGTAACTACGCCCCGTTTTCGTTCAGTCCAATTTTGGGAATCTGTTTAAAATGAGTTTTAGTTTCTATTATTAACTAAAAAAAAATTTTTTGAACAAGCCCATCCATTTGGCTAAATTGTAAATTGAAAAGAGAATAAAGTATCCGTTAAAAAAGTGGATTTACCCTCAAAGAAAGGAACGGATTTAGACATCCTAACGACAGTAACTAATCCCTCGGGAAAACAGGAATAGACACCACATGTATAAAGGATCCATGCTTGAGCAAAGAAGGACAATGTCACATATGCATGACAAAACTTAACACTGTTAGGACAACTAAAGTATGACCTTAAAGGTTTTATCACTTTTGTGGAATCTAATTATGGTTGTGAGCATATGAACATACTGATTTTCACAAATGGGAAATTCCCGGATACAGTTATAAACGACCATAGGCGTAGGAGCAGCCGTAGTAACTGATTCGTAGGAACTCCTATATAAACTTCCATCCCACACAAGCATCCTCTCAGCAGAACTATTTGCTATATATCAAGCTTTAACACATATTAACGAAAGCCTCCACCAAAACCGTTTCCTGGTTCTTACAGACTCCCTCAGTTCCCTACACTCTATTGGGCGGAGTAGAATTCAATGAGACCTCTGGCGGAAAAAATTGTAACTAACGCAACGAGTAAAATAATTGGATTTGGATTGTTTTTGTATTATAAGCAAGTCAACGTAATTACCGTAAATTCGTACTTTATTTATTTAATTTTGTGTCGGTGACAAGTCTAAAACTGTGTTTTTCTATTTAACTCAACTGTCATCAATTCTGAGGTAATATTCTTATATAATCAGAGATATTATGGAAGAGGTTATGTTATTCTATTTTTTGTTTTCACTGCAGATCAAAGAGAAAATAAGTCGATATTAAAGATTTAAATTATTACTCAATACAAACCTACCTTCCCTGCAGCTTTTGTAGATATAATTATATCAAAAATAAAATAAAAACACGAAATCAGGCCTAAAACTTAACAGTTAATTGAACGCTTGTTGTACTTTTCACAAATATCAACCATACCTATTACTCCAAAAATAAAAATATTAGGAGTCAAAATTTAGTTTAACAACATAAAATACTAAAGCACAATCAAAGAAAAAGCGAAAGTTTTACAAAACACACACTGAAAATAACTAAAACGGCAAAATAAAACCACTTAAATATCAAAGGGCTTATACGGCAGCAGATTTGCTTGACTCGTTGCTAAGATGACATTGACATTTCAGAGCGCCATCTATCGAATTCTACTCTTCCCAATACAAACGGTCTATTCCATACACCCTCTGGTCTATCATATCAAGAAAGAACTCTACATAACCAGAGAACGAGACAACGATCTTTATAATATGGATCCCATCCCATATTGGTATCAGTGGACAGGGTTCCCAACTTAGGGGTTTCCCCCCCAGATTTAGGGGGGGGAAATTAGGATAAGTTTTTTTAGGGGTGTCATATTTCTAGGGGTATTTTTAGGGATTTTTATGACTTCAAATATTTATTTATTTTTTTATTTCAAAATAACCAAAATAAAGTAATAGTATAGGCCCTGGGATAATCCAATCTAGCGAATCATATTCATTTTCATACATACCACCTTAGCGACATCTAGTGCGATTGCTTGTTACTAAGAGAGCAGAGATATATAAAACGCGACGCGAATTCCGACTCTCAATCTCAAGGTGGCGCCACTAGTAGGGAGATAAATTTTTGAGAGTTGGGAACACTGTCAGTGGAAACGAAGAAGAGGAAAAAAAAGCCGTATCTATTTCAAAAGTGGTTAGTTCGGATCTAAAATGTGTTCTTAATAATAAAATCATTGCTTTATGGCGATCTCAGTGGACTCAAAGTGAATCTAAACTTAGTGAAATTAAACCTCTATATAAAAAGTGGCCCCCATTTTCCAATAACAGACTTCACCTAGTGATTATTTCACGTCTACGGTTGGGGCATACTAGACTAACTCATAGTTACCTAATAAAACGTGAAGAAAACCCAGTATGTGATCTATGTAATGTAACAGTGAAACATATCCTCGTAGAATGTCCTAAATATTATACAGAAAGAAAAAACTGTGGACTACCTAACACATTTAAAACCTTATTTCAGGATAATAATTATCATAAACTGATAATATTTTTGAAATCAATTAATGTATTTAATTCAGTGTAATTACCTACTGTACCGTCGCTAATAACCTAATATGGTTGATGCGACTTTTTTGTGCAAATAAAAAAAAACAGTTATAAATGTCCTCCAGGAAGTAACAGGTACTAATCGTCCAAATAAAAACCAAAATAGTTGCTTTTACGAATACACAGTTCGGAGAAAAACTAGAAATATCTAAATAAGTTACTGTTGTGCGATCTGTTCCAAGCTGTAGATATATTTTTAAGTTAGGTGTGTGGTAAGTGGGTCTATAGGGCCCTCCACTGCGACAAAGACGGCAAGTCGGATCTTCCGACAGTCCAAGTTTTAGCATATGATGATTCAGATGACAGTGGCCTGTTAAAAGGCCTGTTAGACAACGTAGGTCATGCCTGCTATAGTCTAGCATTTGTTTGGAGACATTCTTCGAAGGATGTATAAAAGTCTTTGAATGAACCACTCCTGATAAATTATGCCAGACATTTAAAGCTCTTCTTGCTGTCCAGGTATTTAGTGTTTGTTTGGCAAAACATATTGCGATGCCCTGGCACCCTCCCTTGCAAGAGAGTCTGCCTTCTCGTTTCCTTCCATGGCAGAGTGGCCCGGGATCCAGACCAGCAATACTTTATTGAGTTCTCCTATTGATGAGAGTCTTTTTTGACAGTTTTGAGCCCATTTCGACGTTACACGGTGAGAGCTAAGTGCTGTCAAAGCTGCTTAGCTGTTCGGGAAAATTTTTATTGCTCTATTTATGAGATTGGCTTGCTCCAATCTCTCCACACATGAAACAATGGCGTAAATTTTTGCCTGAAATACGGTTGCATAGGATCCTAGAGAGGTTGAAATTTCTGTCCTAGGTCTGCGCCCTTATACACCTGCACCAGAGCCTGAGGGTGTTTTTGGGCCATCTGTGTACCAACAGCTATCTGCTCTTAATAGTTCATCCTTACGCAGGACCCATTCATCTCTTTTTGGAATGAGGACGGTATAAGGCAGGTCGTAGTTCACCGTTGGAGGCATTATGTCAGAGGTCATTCCCAAAATACTGTGACTTTAAGTGTTCACTAGCATTCTGCTATGTTTAAGTGCGAAATTCTGTATGTTGTCCATCTAGCCTCTCTTTCCAAAATTATACAGAGAGGAGGTAGGTCCAGAGGGATTACCATGGCTGCTGACGGTGTGGAGCTGATAGCACCAGTAGTTGCCATACAAGCCTGTCTCTGTAAACCAGAGAGCTTTTCTTGGGCCGTTCGCTGTAAAGCTTTTGGCCACCAGGCAACAGCTCCATATGTGATCATTGGTCTAACGATCATCACATATATCCAATAGATTTGTTTGGGTGCATGTAGAATCAAATAAGCACAATTCTGTATGTTTAGGTTACTTAATATTGTTTGGTGCGCTTGTGCGAGTTTCTTGAGTTCCACTACTTCCTTTTCTGCCAAAAAAAAACAAATAATGTGATTGATTAAAAAATAAAGTCGTGTTCCATTTTGTCCGTTGTAGAAACACTCCGGTGGCACTAACATTTTAACCTTCAGGAATTAGTCACGACGTGAACGACACTTGCCAAAACAAGTTTAGATTTTAAAAGTCATGGTCTATTATTACTCATACAAAATTATGGCCAGATTTTTTTAATATGTAAGATGTGAACACTAACACAATAAACAAGTTTAATATCAAATAGACCAATAATTAATATAGGTATACCTAGCTATATATTATAATTAGAGAATATTTCACAATATTTTGTTGACTCGCCATCTGGCCTTAAGTTTTTAAAAATAAAAGTTTATGAATCCTTCATTGTACAGTAAACAGTCGTAGTCGGTAAAAGCCATATTCGTAAAAGATATGATTCCATTATCTCTCCCCAAACTTGTTCAGCGACAAACACTTCCCGTTTCCTCCTTATTTAACCGCATTTATATACAACTTAGGGCTGCTCCAATTGTTCCCCTGTTGACAGGACAGATAGATTTTAGTTCAGCTCGTGACCGATATACGGCGTTTCTCGAACTTTTTAACTATAACAATAATAGTGAAGAGAGTGACACTGATGTTGAATCAGATGAAGAAAATGAACAAGAATTTGAATCTGCCTAGTTTCATTTCACAATATGTTGATTTGTTCAATGTTAATTTTTGTCTTTGAAAATACTTTCATTATTAAACATATTTTATTTTATTGCTTGTTTTTTATTATATTTATTTATTAAAAGATTTGGTAACTCAGTAATAACCTTACCACTTTTATTCTAGAATTCCTTACTTTGTGAAATCTATTCATAAATTTAATTAACAAAATACGTAAATGAAAAACTCCACACTATATTAAACGAAAACTATCAAACTATCGATAATTTTGTTGTTTGTTTTCATTTATAATATTGTGAAATTTTCTATATGTACGTTTTTTATTTACTTCAGTTATTTTCTGTTAATTTCCATATTTCATGAACAATCTGACAACGCTGCAAATGTTCACAATGATGACGTAAACGCAACTTTATTTGGTTTTTACTATACATGTCATTTACCATGTGTTTACCATAGATTTTAGTTTTCATCTAAACTTTTGTTTCATATGCTCTGGTTATCGAATAACAGGCACCTATTTATTTTTCAAAAAAGGGATCCAATATGATTATGACGAAATGATTAATGCTAAAATACATAATTGTATATTGATTGAAGAAAAGAAAGTAGGTACCCACTTTAATGTTAAAAAACAATAAGATAAGCCGAGAAAGGTGGTAAAATAATTACAAACAATCCATAACAAGCTATTTATGATTGAACCGGTAACGAGAAAATAATAAGCAAAAGTGGCAGACTTCTTTGAAAATAGTGGTGATATAATATATACAGAGTGTGATTGAAAGACTAATATTCGATAATGTTATGAGCAGTCTTGGACTTTGTTTCTGGCAACCTTGATGGTTGGCAGATGGCAGATGTCAGAAAGGTACAGGTAGTTGTAAATGAACAGTAAAAGAGATAAAACTTTGGTGTTGATAATTTATTTAGATAATAAGGAGCCCACAATAGTATATTATTAAACGAGCAATTTATGATAGCCATAATTCACGATGGGTGACGTTTGCGTCACGAGCCGCAGGCGAGGGGCGCAAGTCACCCAAGTGAATTATGGCCATAAATTGCGAGTAGAATACTATACTTTGTCCACGACACTTAATTTATTTATCAATAAATAAAAGTCAGTAGCGATTTGGCATATTACTAACCTCAAAATGTTGCGGCAGCTACTTCAAATAATTTGACATATATAGAGATGGGCGATACTGTAGAAAGTATCAATACAACGTACCGTTATAAATATATTGTTTTGAAATACTTAATATTAGAAAATATCGTTATGAAAAGTATCAATACTAAAAATTACAATATTTTATAGATACGATATATGTCAGAAACAAATTTCCTGATCAAAATACACAGATTTAATAGTTTATTTCATATTGTACCCCCATCTCTAGTCGGGAATTATGAACCATAATACACTACAGTGTATTAGGAACCATAATTCACGACAGTTGATATATAGGTACCATATACCTTTAGTTAGGAGGTAAAATATTGACTTATTATTAGATGGTCGTGGACAAACTTATTTTGTAACAAAATATATCAATAAAAATAAAGTGACAGAGAAAAATCTTTACTCATACCTAATACCTATCTATTATTCTTTCACACAATCTACAATTAAATGAATGTGTTATAAGACAGTTCCACACCAAACCAACCCTTTTTTACCAAGGCATAATCTAACGTCGGTTAATCAGGAAAATGGTGAAGACACGATTCAATCTGTTGTAGGTTAATCCCCACACATAGGAGATCAATGCTCTGTTCTTTATTCACTATACTTCATTTCACGTGCGTACCTAGCCAGGTTTTAGTATCGGTTGGTGGGTTCAAGAAAATAAAACGACTGGAAGTATATAAACTAACACTTATATGAGAAAAATATAAAGATGTAAAAAATATATAAAGAAAAAATCTAATCGAAAGAATTGGGAGAGTCAGTCTTTGTGTTTCTTCGCAGAAACACTGAATTGTATAAAATTAATAATCTGTTTTCCTTTTTAAATATATCCACTACTTCATTAGCATCAATTTCTATCCCATAGTTAAAGTACGTTCATGAGATCCAAGCTGGTCTATTTTCACTCGAGTTCCGCAAGTACTGCTTTGACGTACCTAGATGTACTTTTTTCCTGCAGATTTACACATTTCCTTTATTTTAACGCTAAGCTTACATTTCCTATCCAGACTGTATCTATAGAGTAGGGAGGGGGTGTGTAGGCTCACAGCACTTTGACCACATGTGACTCATTGTATATCCTACCGAGGAGTTGTCCTCCTAGGTCATCGTCTATCCTGTCCTCAGGAAGGTGGACAGGTCACTAGGAGACATCTCCTTTATATAGGCAGGTGTAGGCCAATATTCACCGAACACACACACACACTCTCTTATCGACGATAACTCGGGAGACTCGCATAAGACATGCCTGACAGTTTCATCTTCCTGTTCACACATCCTGCATAGAGGTGTGTCCACTAGCCCTATAGTATGGAGGTGTTTCCTTAGTTGACAGTGGCCAGTCAGAAATCCTACTGTTAAACGTAGGTTTTTCTTGGTTATCGTCAAATATTTCTTCGGCGCTAGCTTCCCAAGGTCGCCCAGGGTGATCCTAGCAAGACTGCATCCTTTGATTCCATCCCATCTTTTAAGGGATTGAGCATGGGTGTAACGTTTGGCTAGTTTCGCAATTGTCGAAGTCGTTAGGCCGTAGGTGTAACTGGGTCCTACAATTTTCCCTGGCTAAAGAATCGACAATGCGATTACCTTTACTCCTGTCGTGCCCTTTAACCATTTAACCCTCAGAATAATATTGTTATCTGCCGATGCGTTAGCTAAATCTTGGTAGCACTCTAGTACTAGCCCCGATATAACACGTTGTCTGTTCAAGGCTAATAGGGCTTGTCTACTATCAGTGCAGATTGTTGTTTTTGCCAGAAATTCCTTTTATAGTTCCTATCCAGTAGCGTTAATTATAGACACGACAGGAATGGCTTGGTCGACCTAAAGGCGGTTTTCCACTAAACGGACCTGCTTTGCGGCGTTTGGAGCTTTGTTGCCCATGTCGTATATAGAAACGGTTGTGTTGATTTTGTATAGTTTATACAATCTCAGCTATACAACAAAAAAAACATTTCAATTACGTAATATATCTCCTCAGTCCAGACGATGATGGAAAGTTTTAATTTTTGTTTCAGACAACAAACCAGAGAAACTGGAAACCTTCAACGAAGACCGATTCGATCCATTACCAAAATCAGCCGGAGAAGCTGACGTTTTCGATGAAGTAGATAGAAAACCATTTCCACAGTTACCAAATAGAAACAACTTAAAACCAGGCCAAAGATTCTTCATCCTTAACGGACAACCTCTGTACCAAAATTATCCTCTTAACTATCCGGAAGCTCCAAATTTCGGATTTCAGCAAGCCGATCAACCTTTCCAACGACTTCAAAGTATACAAAGACCGCAAGAATTTAATTATAATATCCCCGTTCAGACAGTCTTGTTGAGAAATACTGGAGACTTGAGTCAACAACCGAAAATTGGTGAGTGACATAAATGAAAATGAGAACAATTTTCATTAAAAATAATTTTCCCATTGGATTGAAAAAAAAGTAACTCTACTTTGCAAACTTCACACTACTTCTCTAGCTATTTTTGTTCAAAGTAAAACTGCACTAAGAGTTTTAACAGGGATTCTAAAGAGATTGTCGCCTGAATAGGCACCTGCAAAAACTCAACTTAGTGGAGAAAGAATGTAGATTTTGTGGCATGGAAGAAGAAACCTCAATTCACATACATGCAATTCAGAATCCTAGTGCACAACACCCAGGATAGGAGCGTCGATAATGCTTTTTCTTGGGGGGTGGGGGTAAAGTCTTTTTGGCTTAGGTAATAAAAAAAATCATATTGTAATAAGCCATACATTAATGAATATCTCCATATTCTTCATATATGTATTAATGTGTCATAGAAGTCATAAATGTATGGCTAATTATCGTTAGAATATCCATACCTCAATATACCTCCGAAAATCTGTCTCTACCTTCCGGTCTGAAACTAAGTTCTTTGGGGGGCAATTATACCCTCTACATCAACGCCCTTGACCCAGGAGATTACTGTATAGAAGAGGGACATTAAAACCTGCAGATATCCTAAAATTCCTCCGCGAAATAGGACTAAAGGAGTTACTATAGTCTCTGACGCTTTCCTCAGGGATTAAGTAGAAGTAAGGGGCACAATAGATATTTTAGGTCTAAGTGAATGTTACCCCATTCTTTCATACGTTTGGATTGGGCTCAACACTCCAGGCACTTGAACTGAATCTTTGTTCCATTATACCCATGTTATATATCTACCTACTTCCATTCCAGAAGCTTCGTGTCTTCTATATAGGTCACCAGTTTATCTGGAGAGATCTTCAGTAGTTGTGGTGGTTGTGTTATTTCCACTCCAAAGTGCTTCCGTCTGAGTCCTTGCATAGGTCTCACAGAAGCAGAGTATGTGAGGAGGTGTTTCATCACATTTTCTGCACGTAGGTTCACTAACTTTTCCCATCCTGTGTAAATGCTTCCTCGGGGTACCAGGTCGGTAACTGTCTTCAAATTTCTCTTACCCAGTTTCAGCAGCCTGGACGAGAGTTCCTTGTCTTACTTATTCATAGTAGACTCTTAGTTTGGAGGTGTCCTTGTGTCAGCCTCCATTAGAGTTCCTTAACTAGCCAGTTCCCGACTTCCCCTCTTATGTAATCCTTTGTGATTCCACAAAACGGTTCCGGAACTGTGAAGACTCCTTTAGAGCCTTCTAATGTTACCCCAATATAGATATACATACATAGCCAATAAAAATTAAGAAATTGCATAAAGAGTCGAAAATTTAAAAGTATTAACTTTTTTATAGCTGAAAGTAGGCCTCAAACGGTTGGCGAAGACTTTCCTCCGAACTATTTATCTCTAAATCAACCCATTATACCGCAAGCACCGCTATTTAGAACCAACATCGATTTCAATGGTCACAATGGTGGACCCATTGGACAATTCAGATTCACTCCACCCAACAATGCATATTTCTCTGGCGAAGAAGATGCAGAAAACGATTCTGTGGTTATTAATGCAAACTTCGACGACGTTAGTGAAAGTATCGGAACTTCGACATCTACAGGTATAATTCTTATTTTAAAAGACTATTTTTTAGAACTGCATAAAATCACAATACTTTGCAACAAATCTCTTTTTAGATTCCTCAGTCTCTTTAGTTAAAACTGCAGAGCCTGGCACTGCTCAAGCAGCTCCGAATGCGGTCGCTTTAGCTGGACCTGGAGGTACAGCAGGAGCTGCTCCTCGAGGAACAGCATTGGCAGGGAAGGGAGGTTTAGCTGTGTCAAGTCCACAAGCTACAGCTGTTGCTGGTACCAAAAAAGAAGATAAAGAAGACAAGAACAAGCAAGAAAAGCCGAGTAAACAGGAGAGGAAGTCTAATAGAAAACCTCAGAACTAGTTAAATAAAAAATTAATAAGTGATACACGAAAATAAAGAAGATACAATGTTTTTTAAATGAGGGATTTAGTTTTTTCACGTAAACCTTAAATTTATATATAGCGTGTAATTAAATTCAATTCGCACTCTAGACATATTTAAAGTAACAAAAAATTATGAAAGTATTAAAGTTTGAGTACAAAAGCTAGTAGTTTGTTTATTGAAATTATTTTTTATAAAAGCCGTTTTGGAAAAGAAGTTTATTTGCAATTGGATTTTTTTTGAGAATTTATACAAAGGAAATTCAAATTTGCAAACTTCTAGAATAGATAAATATATTTGTAAATATAGATGTAGATTTTAAACAATAAAAACATAGAAAAAATAACTTTGTATTTTCATTATTGTAGGTATTTCTTGTCCATCATACTAAAATATATTTGACGTCATTTGGCTTCACTTATAAGGTCATATAGATGTCATATGGGTGTCAAATGACGTCCTTCACGTCACAAACATGACGTGTACTTATGACGCAATTTTAACATCATCCTGCTACCTGGGTAGACATCAGTTTTCATAAAACTTTAAGCTTAGATTATATATAGAATCATTGAAAATGATAATACACTTTGCCTCTGAAGCAAAAACCTTTTTCTGCGCGTCAATTCCGAAAATAAAAAAAAACAATTGAACACTGTAACTAAGAAAATTAAAAATTAATAGAGGTCGACAACCTGTATAGACTAATACAAATTAATTGGCAGTGATTTTTTGTAGCATTCAGTATTTAATATTCATTATTAATCATTTCTACAACAAATGTTATCAAAAAGAATATAAATAGACCAGGGTCGATAATTTTTGAAACAAAAAAAAAATTATAGTACGATGAAACCCATTATAGAAGGAGGGGAATATGATATAATTGAAGAAAAAAATAAATTACGGGCGATCCGAGTTCGGGAAGTGGGAGGGGGAGAGTTTTTAAGGGTGAAAAATGGTTTATCTCGATTTCTGGCAAAACTACAAGTCCTACGGAAAAAAGTTAAATGGCAAAGTTGTGAGTAATAAAAAGCTCTACAACTTTTGTATCCACAATTTCTACACATAACCTCAAAATTTATGTGAAAAGCTCAAATAACCAAGTTT